>CAJUYH010010284.1:0-12502 GCA_910591685.1 Galerucella tenella
TAAACTAAGTAGTAAATTAAAAAAAATGAAAAACTTTAAAGAAAGACGTCAAATCGGTGCAAAAAAAAATAACTCGTTACATATCAATCACATGAAAGCCATACGTTCCGGATCGCATGCTCTGAAACCGAGGAGCAGCGTTGTTGGTACACTTTAACAGAATTTGAAGCAATGTACGACTATTATCTACTGACTGTGTGAAGTGCCTCTAAGCGGCTAACAGTCTCTTATGTTAGTAATCCACTCCATAAATTGAGTTTCACAACAAATGTCTGATTTAAAAGCTAACCTTTCTCCACATTCGCCAATCGTCTTTTTTGTACCTCCCGGTACGTCTGCGTTCTATTTTACAGTAATTATATCCCAGATTGCTTGGGCATTTTCGAATGTAAAATCTGGACCAAAGGTACCGGCTCTCAATTTGGGATTTTGTTCCATATATCCAACTAGCATATTTTTCTGATTGCCGTTTGTGGTGCACTTCTTTTGGAAGAACTGAAACGTGACTGACTCATTTTTATTCAAATTTGTAACAAGTTTTTTTTTTTCGTAAAAAGGAAGGGCTAAGCACCATCTCGACCTGGAAGATGAGCTAGAGGATCTGAACAGGGCAATAATCGAGGCGTTTGAATCGAGCTGCCCTCTTCAAAAACAACAAAGCAACAAAGATGCACCCTGGTGGAACAAACATCTGTCAGAACTAAGATCTCAAACCCGGCACCTTTTTAATAAAGCAAAGCTCACCGGAGACTGGCAGAGATACACCGAGGTGAGAAACACCTACTACAAGGAAATTAGAGAAGCTAAAGGAAATAGCTTCAGAAAATTCGGTGAAGATATAAACACAACACCTGCTGCGGCAAGACTTTACAAAGTTATGGCGAAAATAAGGGGCATCACAGATATGGCTTTCAGGAAGCCAGATGGTGAATATACCGAAAATGAGGAGGAAAGAGTTCGACTTTTACTAGAAACTCATTTTCCAGGGAGTACCCTAAATAGGGGAGATAATCCTCTGGAAGGTCACAATAGACCTTCAAGAGAAAGTATTACAATGGCCAATTACATTTGCAGTAACGATAGGTTGAAATGGGCCATGAACACCTTTTCACCTTTCAAGGCACCAGGAGCAGATGGAATTTTCCCAGCATTGCTCCAGAAAGGACAAGACGAAATTCTACCGCATCTGATTAGAATTAGTCGAAGCAGATTAGAACTGGGTTATATAACCTGAAGCATGAAGAAGGGCTATAGTAACCTTCATTCCAAAAACTGGAAAAAGGGACACAACAAACCCCAAATCCTTTAGACCAGTTAGTCTAACATCGTTTGTACTCAAAACGATGGAAAAGGCTATTGATAACCATATTAGAACGTGGAGAGACTACCTCTCCACCCATGTCAGCATGCTTACCGGGCAGGCAGATCTACGGAGACTGCACTGGTACAACTGACGGAGGATATCCGAGGTGCTCTAGACAACCAAGAAACTGTAGTATGTGCATTTTTGGACATAAAAGGAGCTTCTGACAATACTTCACATGAGGCAGTCAGAAGAGCATTGAACAGAAGAGGTGTAGACAGCACAACATCCAAATGGATGTCGGAACTGCTCACCACAAGAATAGCAGAGACGAGGACGAGCAAAGACATTGTCTCCATCTGCACTACCAAAGGATGCCCACAGGGAGGAGTAGCATCCCCATTAATGTGGAGTCTGACGGTTGACGAACTCCTGTGTGGTTTGACGGATCTCGGAATATCCTGCCAAGGATATGCCAGGGGGAAATTCGAAAACACCCTTTGCGATATTGTACAAAAGGGTCTGAACTATACAAATAGCTTGTGTAGGCAATTGGGACTTAGCATCAACCCCACTAAAATCATCCTGATAGCCTTCACTAAGAAAAGAAAACTCAACCTCAAAACCATGAAACTTGATGGGAACGAGATTGAATGGAGACAATAAGTCAAGTATCTAGGTTTAATTCTAGACAGTAAACTCCTGTGGAACAAACACGAAAAGGAGATTACATACAAGGCAAAAATGGCTATAATGGTGTGCAGAAATCTGGCAGGAAGAAACTGGGGCTGTAACACAAAAATCCTAAGCTGGATGTACTCTGCCATAGTGAGACCAATCATCACTTATGGAGCCATTGCGTGGAGTAGTAGAACTAGCCTATTGACGACGAGAGAAAACCTCTCCAAAATTCAAAGACCAGCCTGTATATGCATTACAGGAGCGATGAGAACATGCCCAACGGCAGCCATGGAAGTGATTCTCAACCTCACCCCTTTACATATGTTGGTGGAAAGTGTTGCAGAAAGAACAAGATACAGACTAAGTATCATTAAAAAAAACACCCCCTCACTTCTCAGAAATCACTGGGACATGCCACAAGACGGTATGATGAAAAAGTATAAGAAATTTGTCAGGGAAATGAGCGACAAGAATCCTAGAGCACAGCACCTGGGAGATTACTGGATAGAAGAGGAACATTTGCCTAAGCTGAAGCCTGCAGACATCCTAAAATTCCTCTGGGAAATAGGACTGAAGAAACTACTAGTCTCTGAGACTCTCCTCAGAAACTAAGTAGAAGTAAGGCGGCACAATAGATTTTTCAGGTCTCAGTGAATGTCACCCCAAAAATCACACATACACATACATACACATCTACTGACTGTGTGAAGTGCCTCTAAGCGACTAACAGTCTCTTATGTTAGTAATCCGTTCCATAAATTGAGTTTCACAACAAATGTCTGATTTAAAAGCTTACCTTCCTCCACATTCGCCAATCGTCTTTTTTGTACCTCCTGGTACGTCTGCGTTCTATTTCACAGTAATTATTTCCCAGATTGCTTGGGCATTTTTGAATGTAAAATCTGGACCAAAGGTACCGGCTCTCAATTTGGGATTTTGTTCCATATATCCAACTAGCATATTTTTCTGATTGCCGTTTGTGGGGCACTTCTTTTGGAAGAACTGAAACGTGACTGACCCATTTTTATCCAAATTTGTAACAAGTTATTTTTTTGCACCTATTTAAGGTTTTTTTTTTCGTGACGTATTGCACTATTTTATTTTACCACATGGTTTTATGTAACTCGTTACTTACACTTCCATTCTCTTTCTGTTAACGAATTATTTTTTTCTCATTATCACCGCTATATTGTATTTTCAGAAAATAATACCCCTAGGGTCTTGATGATACCGTTATAATTTTGTCATAGAGAATGATGGGAGCGTGTTGCTTGATAATAGCCCAAGGCAGCAGGTCGAGGGCTATTATTCTTGAGCATCACGCTTAAAGGATTTTCTATGACAAAAGGAGTATTCGATAAGATGATTTTTTACTTTGTGGATTTAAAAAAATTGATTGTCAATCTGAAGTTCAATGATTTTCAGTACAAAATTTATTAGTTCAAATCAAACAAATATCATCCATTTTCATTTAAAACTAAAGTTGTGAAAAGTACAATTATTGGTAAATCAATTAAATCGCTAGATGCAATACCAAATATCCGCGACATTTTCAAACCAGTTGTCAGTTTGACGTTTAATTAATTTTTAATGAAAAAAAAACACCAAGCTGAAAACACCACATGTAGGGTATTATCGCTGTAATCCAGAGGGGATTGGATGAAATTTGATACATGACTTGAAATTAAGTAATTTAATTGGATTATTATTCAATCATAAAATTTAGTTGTTTCCAAAGTTGAAAGTTCTCAATCGAAAAGGAAGTTTGGTATATATACCATTTAATTTATTCCGAAAGACGTCTGGTATATGACAAACTTTTTTCTAGTTTCTAAATAAATTTTTCTAACGTTAATGAGAATATAAATAGCAGAACAATTGATTCTTCCAGACTGCTACTGCTGCTGCTATTGGCTTGCTTATTTTGTTCTATACGGCTTTAGTTTTCTACATTTCGGGTTAGTCCGAGATCTTTTTTTCCGATCCGGTTCCCGGAGTGTTATACTTAAAAACGATAATTCTTTTCAAAAGTGGTGGAGAGAGTTGATCCCGATACCGAAGGTCGAGTTGAAAGGGTAAATATATTTCAATAATCACCGTATTTTTTTTCTTATTGTTTGATAATCAAACGACAATATTATGTTTTTATATTTTTATTACGACGTTTCAGTAGCGTTTCAGCTACCGTTGTCAAGATGAATCAGTTTTTGAACAATTTTTGGTCCCTATCTGATAAAACGAGAAAATGTTACAACTAGACAATTAATGATATTTCGATGTTTGAGACTGCAAAACTTTGTTGTCTAATTTTATTGAGGTCCATTCACAGTAGAACACATCTCTTGTGGAATGTGAAATAAAGTATTTTATTTTATGACATCTCAACGATATAATAGTCTTCTAGGAATGGGATCCAGTGAAGTGAACGTTCCAGTAACTGTTTTGTTGGTATAGCGCTTTTTCAGCATATTTTGGAAATATTAATGGTATTTGCAAACATGCTTGGGAAGGGGGTCATCAAATTCAATGTGATTCGACAAAATTGATATTGAAAGAGCCCAATAATGAAAGACGAAAAATCGAAGAAAATGTTCTAATACAACTAAATGTGAATAAATGTGTAGCCAGAATTTTTGCCGAATGAAGTAAAATTTGGTTACCAATGTAAGGAAGAAAAATGTTCCAATAATCAATTACCTGCGTTATCAGGTTATCAGGATAGGAAGTTTTTATCCAGGTTTTCTTATGATTTATCATTGGAATAGTTATAAATCTCTACACACTTCATTACACAAAATCACAAAACTGAATTATACATAATATTTTGAAAACAAAAATAATCATACGAGCGAGAAAAAGCGCTATCCCAATAAAACCGTTCCTGAAACGTGCACTCCACTGGATCCCATTCCTGGTAGACTATCATTGGAATCATCGTTGGAATGTCATAAATTGAAATATATTGTTTTATTTCAAATTTCACCAGAGATATGATCTACCGTGAATGGACCTTAATATAATTTGACAACAAAGTTTTGCAGTCTCAATAGAAAAAAAGAATACTTAAAGATGGGAAACTCTCCCGTGGCGCCCTCTTTTTGTACGGATGGCGCCACCCTGAGAGTCCCGTCAGTACCTTTAGCACAAATCAGATGGTCTCGAACTTCGCTAACAGCCGAAAAAGAAGATTCCTGTAACTTTACAGTTTTTGGCGGCATATTCGAAATTACTATTGATTTTTATTTTATTGCAAAATGACATTTATGGTCTATTTTTTGACATATATTCAAAGCTACTAAATATTAGATTGATATTACAATAATAACAATCAAAGAGTCAAGTGAAATTGCATTAAATGTCAAAAAAAAAGTGATAGTCATCATTCAATGTATTGTATTGAATGGAAAAAGTATACAATAGATGAAACATTTTTTACATATTTCAATGACAAACATTTTTATATTTATATTCAATCATAAAATTTGGTCGTTTCCAAAGTTGAGATTTTTCAATCGAAAAGGACGTTTGGTATATATACCAAACTGAAAGGCGTCTGGTATATGACAAACTTTTTTGTAGTTTATGAATAAATTTTTCTAACGCAAATGAGAATATAAATAGCAGAAGAATTGATTTTTCTAGACTACTGAAGGAAAATTGAAGCAAGAGAATATCTTTGCGATGAGTCGCTGAATATGATATTAACCTTCACAGTTTTCAGCGGAATCTTCAGTGCTAACGAAGGACCACCGATATTGCAGTATCGGACCTTGTTATCCGTGACAATAAAATTGCCAGAGGGATAAACAAATACAAAGTTTAATATAGGAGGAGTAAAACAAGAAGGAAAATAAGTATGATTTAGAATATAGGTAACAATAACAATAGGTACTTTTTATTGTTCACAACAAAACCATGAAAAATAACAAGAAAAAAGAATTTACATTATGTATGTAGAGATATCCGGCGATAGTTGCAGTACATACAAGCATAGATAATATAACACTGCATACAAGTAAGTGTTACCTTAATTGTATTCCCATTCCCAGGTTATGATGAGATATGTAGTGGGTTCGGAGTGCTTCAAATAAGCAAACTGTGCAGGTTCTTTCTCAAATATCTCTTTATTTTGATGTTATGGTGAAAAAAAAAAATGATACAACTAAATGATAGTGTCTACCTTAAAAACTAATAGTTATCAGAAATAAACCATGATCAAAAGAGTCCCTTCCAAAATAATACGTATATATAATTAAGTTTCAAATGGTTAGTTAACAAGTAAGTTTGAGTTATAATTATGTTATGTTATTATTATTATTCTTATTATAAGTTACCTATATAAATATTATTCTGTTGAATTATGAAATTATGATCAACTATTTGTTATTTATCATATACTATTTTCTTTTAGATTATTTCACTATACCTTCCTGAGGTTTGGATATGTATTTCCAATTGAAAGAAAAAAAGATAAAGAAGCAATAAAATTGTTATTATAATAATTGTTCAAATGAAGATCCTATATCTATCACTTATCTGAAAATGTTTGAGAGTGATGGAATGGGTTGTTGTGGTCCACTAAGGGAAGTAGGTACTACTCCTATCACACTAATCCGCAACCAGGTTTTACGTCCAAAATCCAGGCTTACTTCTTGCCTCAGATAGTGTCACTAATCCGAAGGCAGGGAGGAACAGGAAAGATGTATTGTCCCTAAGGTGTCCCAGCGGTTAACAAATATGAACCATAGTGAAATCGGAACACAAGTGAAGTCTAAATAATAATAGAGGAAAAAGAAGAATAAGGCCTAAAAGACAAACATTTACCTTAGTATATTACCACGTATCGTGAAAATATAAAGTGAAGGGTATATATTATCTCATTCAATTTTAAACTTACCTAAGTTGACATGTGGCCTTAAAGTAGCTTTGGGTTAACCAAATTTTATGTTCATAAACAAATTCCAGAGGATATTAAATATTTATATATCCACATATATCAATGGTCAACCGAACTGAGTAGACGTGTTTGCTAGTCGCTCCCGATATTTTCAAAATAAGTAGTAATTGATGAGTTTGAATAAAGAGATAATAATATTTTAAGAATTACCTGTTCAAGTTAGAATTAAATGTTGTGTGAACAAAGGAAATAAGAAGTAAGTTAAGGGTAAAGTACCTCATTTTGGAACTCAACATACAGTATAGAAGAACACACACTATTGAAATTGCTATAATAATCAACTATGGATACGAGGAAAAATAGAAGTGCAAGTCAGTCGGGCCTAGACGAAAATACAATAGAAGGCATAATTTGCAAGGTATGTAATAGATTAGAGACAAAGTTAGATAAAAAATTTAATGATATTGAATCGAATATAAATAAGATGTCAAATAAAATGGATATAACATTTAAAGAGATTTCTGACAAGTTCTTAAAAATCGATGACACCATTGCGGCACACTCTGCCTCCATCAAAGATTTAACTACCAAATTAGGTAGGATAGAGTCTAATCAAAAAAACAACTTTCTACGTTTCGACGGTATTCAAGAGACCGCTGATGAAAATATCCTGGCCGTTTTAATTGATATTATTAACAATACAATGAAAGTAGAGTGTGTTACAACGGATATTAATAATATATATAGAATTGGGAAACGATCCACTAATGGTAAAATGAGAACTGTTGCAATTGAATTTATTTCTTCCCTTAAGAAAAAAGAAGTTTTAAAAGCTAAATTACTACTGAAACCATCAAAAATATTTGTCAATGAAGATTTAACTAAATCCTGTTATGAGTTGTTAAAAAAAGCTAAGGCGAGGTTCGGGAAAAAGGAAGCATGGAGCTATGGAGGAAGAATTTATATCAAAAAAGGGGATTCCATTGTAAAAATTGAATCTGAAGAAAGTCTAGTACAAATATAAACTTTCATCTAATTAAAATTGTGTGTATGGACTGCTTCAACAAAATAAATAAAATAGTGGTTTCTTTCGATTGTTGATTTTCGATTTAGTTTTTGTAGTGTGAAGGACAAATTTTTATCACAAACTTTGTCATTCATTTGTTATTTGTTATGAATTAGGGCTATTAAGGATTGTTTATTTTAGCTTGGGTAGAGATGGGGATTTAATAATAGAATAAGTAACGTTAATTTAAAATTGTAATTGTTCGCATTTGATGATCATTATTATTATCATCTAAGTTTAAATTTTGAATTTGTCGATAATTATTTCGTAGATTGTAAAAGTTACATCAGTTGCCTATACAATTTTTTTTTCTCTTTTATAGTCAAGGGCGACGTGTATATTTACTTATTATCTATTCTTAGGAATGGCCAACATTATACTAAATTTTCAGAATTGCAGAGGATTGAGGACGAAGACGACAGAACTATACAAAAATTGCTCACAAGGTGATTATGATATTATAGTATTGGTGGAAACTTGGTTACATGAGGGGGTGGCGGACGGAGAATTGGTTGACACACACTCTTACAATGTTATAAGATCAGATAGGGACCAGGAATTTACTGGTAAGTCGCGCGGAGGTGGTGTGTTAATAGTTACGAAAAAAAGACATAAAATTTTAACTTTTTTTTAACATCGTTCATTATTTGAGATTTTAATTGCAGAAATAAAAATTAATAATATAGATAAAGTTCATGTGGTAGGAGTGTACATACCATCTGATTGTAAAGTAAACGACTATATAGAATGTTTCGAGATATTACAACAACACGTCCACAACAAAAATAACATATTTATTTTAGGCGATTTTAATATACCAGAAATAAAAGGTACAGACAGTATGGATTTTAATACTAGTCCTAAACTAGATAGTTTAATTGAATTTTTAAATTTTAACTTATTTATTTTGTACAATAATATAAAAAATAGTCAAGATAAAACGTTAGACTTGGTTATTGCATCAAATGATAATGTAAATACATGCACGGTAGGGAGGGAATAGTTGCCTTTAGTTACTGAGGATATATTACATCCATCTCTAGATATTAGTATAACTTTGGTAAAGCAAAATATACAAGAACTAAAGAAGGCAACTGAATACAAATTTAATTTTAAAAAAGCTAATTTTCAATTGATGAGCGAAATGTTAAGAGATACTTGTTGGATCGACGTTATAAATAATGATGATGTCGATTCAGCACTTGATATTTTTTACAAAAAAATTTACGATGTTTTTGAAGTCACTGTTCCGAAATATAAAACCTACAACAATTACAATAAATATCCAAAATGGTTCAGCACACAAATTAAACAGTTGTTAAAAGAAAAGAACAACTTTAGAAAGCTAAGATATGTTTCGGACTGTTACAATTCTAAATATTTACAGTCCAGAAGGGATTTAAAATGTTTAATTAATACTGAACGTAAAAATTATTTGAGGCAAATTGAGGAGAATGTAAAGAATGATATGAATTCATTTTGGACATACGTTAAAAAAAATAAATCTAACGGATGTCAAGTAGAAACATTTAATTTAGACGGGCAAAGAGTAAATGATGATGAGATTGCCGAAAAATTTGCACAATATTTCTCTACTGCTCACAACGATGAAAAATCAAGCTATAATTTGGATTACTTAAACTTAATCAATAATAATAATACTGTCTTAAAATTATCCGTAGTATCAGATAATGATTACAATATGGCCCTAAAAAAAATTGAAACCCAAGAAAAGTGCTGGTACGGACGGTATACCGCCCTATATTTTGAAAGGTTGTG
Organism: Galerucella tenella; assembly: GCA_910591685.1. NCBI lineage: Eukaryota > Metazoa > Arthropoda > Insecta > Coleoptera > Chrysomelidae > Galerucella > Galerucella tenella. Next base: position 9,727 of record CAJUYH010010284.1, read on the forward strand.
GAGAATTTTTGAAACTACCCTTAATGCATATTTTTAATATTATCCTTAAACACTCATATTCTCCAATAAAATGGAAATTGTCAACATGCATTCCAATTTATAAATCGGGTAACAAGAATGATATTGAAAATTACAGAGGGGTATCAGTTATGTGCGCTCCCTCCAAATTGTTGGAACAGATTTTGTATTTTCATCTTTACAATCATGTTAAAAACAGTATTATAGATCAACAACACGGATTTATGTCAGGTCGTTCAATAAATACGAATCTAATATTGTTTACAGAATCGGCAAACCAAGCTTTTGAAGAAAGACTACAACTGGACGTTATTTACACAGATTTTCAAAAGGCCTTCGATACTGTGCACCATGACATAATCTTGTAGAAATTGAATTCATTTGGTTTATCAAACGATTTATTATGTTTGTTTAAAAGCTACCTTCAAAATAGGTATTTCGTGGTTAAGCACAATGGTAATGCATCTGGGAAGTTTCACGCGAATTCTGGAGTCCCACAGGGTTCTAACTTGGGACCACTTTTGTTTTTATTATTTATTAATGATATATCCGAATATATACAATTTTCTGATTATTTATTGTTTGCGGACGACTTCAAAATATTTAAAAAAATTAAAACAGTTAGGGATTGAGTGATGATTCAGAGGGATATCAATAGTATATCAGAATGGAGTATCCAAAATAAATTGAATTTTAATATTAATAAATGCGGGAGTATGTCAATTACAAAAAAAAGGAACCTATAATATTTAATTATTTGATGGGGGGGGTTCTCTACAAAGATTTAGTGAAATCAAAGATTTAGGGGTTACATATAACGAGCAACTATCATTTGTACCACACATTAACCGACTAGTAAAAAAAGCTAATAGCATGCTAGGATTTGTAATAAGGCAAAGTTCTTGCTTTTTAGATATAGAAACTATAAAGATTTTATTTAAAACATTGGTTAGATCAAACTTGGAATATGCTTCTATTGTTTGGGGTGAACAGGCACAAGTGCATATTAATTTAGTAGAAAAGGTACAAAACAAATTTTTGAGGCAATTATATTTTAAGAAGTACCATGTATGGCCAGATTACAGGACAGTAAGGTCATCCAGATTGCGAGAGGAATTTGGACTAATTTCATTAGAGAATAGAAGGAAAATTGCAAACATGATTTTCCTCTATAAGATAATTAATAATGATATAAATTCAAGTTGTCTGTTAAGTATGATACCCTTTAAAGCTCCAGCGAGACCAACCCGCTGTCTATTACTATTTGAAAGAATACGAACCTGTGTACATTCTCCATTAGAAGCCATATTGACATTGGCCAATAATTTAAATACATTTATTGACATTGAGTGGACAGTTCCCATTAATAAGTATCGTAGGGAGGTGTGTGGACATCTTGCTCTTTTCTCCACTTAATTCTTGAATTTCATTTATCAACTAAATTGTAATTAATTCAATGAAATAAATATCAATTGAGAGGTATGAGTTCTGTCGTCTTGGTTCTGGTTTATAGTGTTTATATATATTATGTTTTTATACTATTTTAATATTAAGTTTTCTAAATTTTGTTTATTCACTTTAAAATATCCATGTAAAAAGGTTGCAAACCTGTTTGGGTATAAATAAATAAATAAATAAATAAATATATATGGTACTTATTTTGTGGTACATAAGTACATTAAGAAAATCCTTAAATATTTCTAAAATTTTTGCATCAAATCCACAAAATGTGATTAACGTTTCAGCAAGTGCCACGTTATTCTCAAAAGGAATCAAAAAAAGGAGATCCCCTTTTTTTGGTAAACCACTTAGCAGTTTTAACCTTGGAAGTTAATTTGAATAAATGTTTGCTTATAAAGGATGAGGCCAATTTGACAATAAAATCAAGAAGAAAAGAGGAAGTAATTTAGCCTTGGATTTTTGACGTAAATTAACTGTTTTGTTTATTATTTCTGAGAGTTAATATTTTCAATACTATTTTTTCTGTTGTAGGTTCTACGTTTAGTGATGAAAAGTAGAGTTGAATATTGAAGAAGATCAAATTCCATAGAATACAAGAGCTAGTTTGTAAATCAATTTGTACGAAACTGTAAGACAGAAGTATCATAATAAATTCATTTGTTTCACTCGAATATTTTACTCCATATTGCATGATCCATCAGGTTAAGGTAAGCGACTCTTTTAACCCGTAACAATACCATCCTTCCTTAAAAAAAGTTTTACCAAAACTTTTCTTTGATGGTGTGAGATATAGAAAGAAAGAAATATTTTATTTACAACATATAGTTAGACACCAATCAAAGAAGCTCGATTACCATTCGAACTAAAGTAACTTGTATGTATGTATGTATGTGTGATTTTTGGGGTGACATTCACTGAGACCTAAAAGGTCTATTGTGCCCCCTTACTTCTACTCAGTTTCTGAGGAGAGTCTCAGAAACTAGTAGTTCCTTTAGTCCTATTTCCCGGAGGAATTTTAGGATGTCTGCAGGCTTCAACTTAGGCAAATGTTCCTCTTCTATCCAGTAATCTCCCAGGTGCTGTGCTCTAGGATTCTGGAGTGCTGTGCAGTTGGAAAGTATGTGGATGGAGGTTTCTTCTTCCATTCCACAAAATCTGCATTCTTCTTCCTCCACTATTTTGAGCTTTTTCAGGTGCCCATTCAGGCGACAATGTCCCGTTAGGATCCCTGTCAAAACTCTTAGCGCAGTTTTACTTTGACTTATGCATTCTTTTGATCTCAACAGGTTGTAGTCAC
>CAJUYH010010285.1:0-12501 GCA_910591685.1 Galerucella tenella
GACAGTTGTCATAAGTCATATCAATATAAATCGTTTTTGTTAGAACCACAAAACTAAACGCTAGCTAGACCTAACGAAATATGCTTTGGTATCTTTATGGTGACATATGACATATAATATGTCATTCCACGGAATAGTGAAATTACTCGACCATTCGCAAGGCTATTTCGGTCAATTCATTTAATCATCCTCTATTTTTGGCATAAATAATAGGGCAAATGCACGTGGCTATACGCCCTGATAAATTTGATGCTAAACAAGCGCTCTTTGCACAGAACGTACTTATCTTGATCGTGTTTGAGTTCATTTAATTTTGATATTCTGCTTTCTTCAACATTGTTTTAATTGTTTAGGTATTTTAGGGAGCGTTCAAGTATTACGTAACGCAATTTTTGAAGATTTTTGACCCCCCCCTCCTCCCCTTGTAACGCACCGTAACGTTTTTCTGTACTCTCCCTCCCACTCTCTAAACGTTACGTAACACTCAAGTGACCATTTTTACCCTAAAGTCGCAAAAAAGTATGTTACAGATTTTATCCTTGGTATAGTTTTAATTGCCTTTACGGTAATAATACTAAATAAAACAAGAGATTTTTAATCCGCAACACCTGCGTATTTTGTTTATTTTTTATAAATTTTTGGCTTTACACACAATTCTTTTCATCCTTCATTCTCCTATTTTAGCTTTTTTTTTACTAATAAACTCTTAAAATAAAATAACATTTTTATTTTAATCTTTGTCAATGCAATTTTAAATGGAAACCCAACTGAAATTAAACAATTTACTCGAAATAAAATCGTATTTTTAACAAAATTAAAAAATAATCAACTATTAACCAAGTATCTAAGTAGGTCTATAAAAACAATTCGATTGAAATTACTGCTCCTCTGTCCATGGGTTTGCTAGCCACTCAGATTCTTTCATCACTGGCATCTGGAGTGCAGACGAAGACGGTTCTGGAATTGTTAAGCCACTTGCATCAACTTCGTCTTCGTCGAGCCAGTCAGCATCCTCAGACGATGTTTCATAACGACGCACAATGCAGAGAAGCTCATTCGCCCTTCTGGCAGCAAGGCGCTGTGGCCGTACTCTAGTTTCACAAGATCTGGGACAGTCTTGCCATGCACGTAACGACAGTGCATTTGAACACTCTTGTTAAAAAAAAACAATGTTACGTAACGTGTTGTAAGAAAGACCCCCTCCGCCCCTGTAACGCATCGTAACGTTTTACGAGACCTCCCCTCCCCCCAAATTGCGTTACGTATTACTTGAACGCTACCTTAAAAGTTATATCTGACTGTTTATAATAAAAAAAATCATTAAATCAGAACAAAACAACCAAATGACACATGTTAAATGTATCCAAATAATTATTTATCCTCAGGGCAACTGTCATTAGCGTCAGTTGGTAGACATTTCATATAAACGAATAAACCATAGACTATGGAATAAAGTGAAGATCGAAATGGTTTGAAAGCTCAGAAATAAATATAGATTGCAGCGTTTAGAAAAATTGAATGAAGATGATAACAAAAAGAAAGGAAAATAAGTGATACTAAACGAAGTGTACTAGACTCCAGCGCTGTGTATGCTTTGGTCTATTGATTCTCGTTAAACCACAGATCTAAACAATAGTTCAGTGGTGGAAACCATCGAAATAGATGAATATAAATTCGAAAAATGAAAGAATTGACATAAAACAGCATAGAGCAACGTAAATTTGTGGAAATCCGAATTACAAGTTAAATTTTTGAAAGAAAATTGTACCTTACGACTCTTTTATAATAACAGTTGAGTTTGTGTCATTGTTCAAGTATAAAAAAAACAATGAAGAAATAATAATGCTGGTCGGTGTGTTACGCTCCGTTTACTTCGAGTATTACTTGAACGGAAATATTAATATTTGACATAATGCTCGGGGATATTTCACTTAGTTGCAGTTGTTTACTATTTTCGAAATTACGGGGGCAAGGTGTATAATGAATCATTTGAAATAGTTTCAAACAGCGTAAACTTATACAATCTATGCTATGTTTAATTTTCTGCAATGGTTTTAAAGAATTTTATTGACAATTGTAAATGAGGCAATGACATGGATGTCTGCTTATTTATTATGCCCATTATGCCATCAGTTGTTTACCAGTAAACAATGAAAACTGAATAAAATATGACTTTAGGACCCAGAACAATATGGCTGACGTTATTCTGGAATGGTCTATTGTTAAGATCCAACATATTTCACTTAAAATACAAGGGAAACTCTAAAAAAATTAAAACTCAAGCACAAAATGAAGATAAAACTGAATAGAAATAAAACAATAAAATTGCGTAAGCTAAGCGTTCAATGGATTAAGATGTAAAACGACAAACCTGGCGGGAATTGCATTACATCTTTTTAAGTTTGGGTATACCTCGTGTCAATACATCAAATACTTGAAGTATTTGATGTGTAAATACCTACGAAGTAAAAAAGAAAGAGGAGAGAATGTAACAGTATAATGTGACTTCTGAATGTGACCAATGTGGCTTCTGAATATGGCCGACTTCCGTAAGCAAACCAGAGGCGTACATTAAATTATTTAATTAGGGGAAACAAAAAACTCTCATAATAATATGCATCTTTTTAAGGTTATTTATATTGGATAAAAGCAGTCTCCAAACACTATTGTACAACTCAATATCAACTTAAATTTATATTAATACTCATAAATAACCTTTCTAATACTGAAAATCAGCAAGCGTTTTACTCAGTCAACAGAGAGTGGCTAATATCTGATATGAGGAACAAGAATTTCAGAAAAACTAATAAGACTAGTGAAAATGACAATGAAGGATGCGATTGCAAAGGTGATAACCAGAGATGGGAATACAGGAGATATTAACATTGAAGTAGGTGTAAGACAAGGAGATAGTTTGTCTACAACCCTTTTTAACATAACACTAGATGGGGTGATTAAAGCAATAGGCATAAAAGGAATGATCAGCCACAGCTCCACACAAATAATAGGATATGCCGATGACGTAGCTTTAGTTACCAGAGACAAAGAAAACCAAGTGAATACATTCAATAACTTAACAAAAGAGGCAGCAAAGAAAGGGCTGGTAGTCAACCAAGAGAAGACAAAATATATGCAAATCTCGAGGAAGACGGACAACGCAGCCACTATAAATATGGGAGATTACACTTTTGAAAGAGTAAGTCAATTTAGATACCTGGGAATAATAATTATTGATGAGAAGAACAACAGAAGTGCAGAGATCAACGCAAGAATAATCGCCGGAAACAAAGTGTATTGGAAGTATCAGAAACTACTAAGAGACAAATGCATCAGTAGAAAAACCAAGATCAAAATTTATAAAGCCGCAATTCGACCAGTAATAACATATGCCGGAGAAAATATGAGACTAACTGACAAAGACGAAGGAAATCTCAGAGTTCTAGAGAGGAAAATCATGAGGAGGATAATAGGCCCAAAACATATTCCGAATGAAGGGTACAGAAGGCTATATAACTACGAAATAGATCAATACATGAATGGTGAAGATATAGTCAGACATATAAAGGCACAACGACTAAGATGGTATGGGCATCTTCGAAGAAGGAATAAGGACGATCCAATAAGGAAAATCGCTGACTGGAAGCCTGCAATCCAGAGACCCAGGGGACGTCCCAAACTCAGATGGGAAGATCAAGTGATTGATGACCCAAAGAAAATGGGAATCCGTGACAGGGGTAGAAAAACAGAGGATAGGAAGGAATGGAAGATGATTACAAAGATGGCGAACTCACACCGCATGCTGTAGTAAGCAGAAGATAATACACGGACTGATCCACCGTACAAAAAGGATCAAAAGAGCTCAAAATGAGCGGCCTATACTCCGACAACAGGAGTGCTGGCCTATATATATAATACTGAAAATCACTATTTTTTCAACGTGGCTTCTCAATTTGACACATATTAAGGTTATCTATGTCGACACAAGAATTTATGACTAATGTCACTAATGTGGCTTCTCAATATGGTGATTTCCGTCGAAAGTTGGTTAAATCACTACCACGCTTAACTTCCCTCCTTTTTTTTTCACCTCGTTGATCAAAACGTTTACGTGTGTCTGCTGGGAAAGAGTACGTAGGAATAACTTCATTGTTTGGTAGAAGTAGTTGAAATAAAATGGCAAAAATAGCCTGCAGAATTACTAATAACATTGTTTTTTTCTCTTTGATAAAACTGGTATATCAAACCGAGGGATATTAATAAAAAGAGGCATACAAATACAACAGACTTAGGTATCAACCCATCTCTAAATTCTTGAGATTTCTTAAATGTTTCCAAAACCAGTTTAAACAAAAGTATACGGTGCTACTTTGTTTCTCACAAATTATGTTCGTTTAAAAGTCTGTACAGAAAAATTTCGAATATTTTCAAGTCGAATCGAGAACCAATAAATATAATCATTAAATAATAAACTACTTATTGAGAGTGGAATAAAATAACGATGGAGAATGCAGGAATAAAATAGAGATTGGACATCTGACTGCAGAACAATAAAAGCAATGCATAAGCATGGCATAAGCCTTGCATACACTTGTAGTAGATGTACATAAAAAAAAAAAAAAAAAAAAAAAAAAAAAAAAAGGTGGACAGGTCACTAGGAGGTCACTAGGAGGTCACTAGGTGTAGGCCAAGACTCACCGAACACCCACTCTATTATTGACAATAAGTTTCATCTGCCTGTTTACACATCCTGCATAGAGGAGTGTACAATATCCTCGGGATTCTTTAGTTGACAGTTGCCAGTCAGACTTTTAAACGTAGCCAAATATTTCTTCTACGCCATCTTCCCAGGATTGCCCAGGGTGATCCAGGCAAGACTGCATCCTTTGATTCCATCCCATCTCTTAAGGGATTTAGCATGAGTGTAACGTTTTGCTAGCTCTGCAATTTTCGAAGTCGTCCTGTCAGTTGGATTTGCAGTAGCGACGCCTCGGCGGAAAAACAAACTGTTAAAGAGACGATTTTGCGGACAGGTTTTGTCAATTTTTACAAATGAGTTCGATCACCCATCGGGCATCAACCACATGTTTTATCTAATATTCAGTCGGATGGTGTTCAAGTAGTTCTTGAAAATCATTCTGGTCTGTCAACTTTCAGAAACGTATAGATTCAACAATTCCACTTGATCTTAATGATTAATTATTGATTTGTTTTTAATGCATAAATAATGGTAAATTTGATTAAATTTCTATTTATAATTTGGCAATTTTTAATCTTTATTAAAACCAACATTAACTGAAGGTATATTTTAATACCTTCAATCAATTTATTAGTCTTTACATTCTAATAACTATTTTATTAATAATAAAGTATCGGTATTTTTCTATACAGGACGAAACAATTTTTTAGAAAAATTATCAGGGACTCTGAACCCACTTACTACGCTCCTGGGATTAGATCTTATATCCTAATTTAACTTTTAGACCAAGGATTATGTGAATAGGTGATTTTTTTCAGCTTTAAGGGCCGAAACTTGGTACCAAATAAGCTCTTCATATACGGATAGATAGGAATTTCCAATGTAACTGAATTTTAGCGACATCTATAGTCTGTTTCTTATTGTCTGACAGCACGCGAAAAGGTCACAGATGCTAGTCAGGTAGTAAACCATAAGCGTCACCGTTCATCTAAGGAATTTATTTACTATTTAATTTTATACCCGATCTGATATATAAAGGTAATATGAATCTAAATTCGGTTAGTTAAAACAACTAATTGACCTTTATACATTTGTAGAGTACATACAGTTAAAACAATACATTATTTTTGAAATAATCTTGTAACGCAACTATTCTGACTGAATATTTCATTCATTATCTTGAGAATTTGGCGCAGGTCAATTCTTGGGACACATATTAACAAGCCATTTATCAATTGTTATTCCAGATAATTACTCTCTGATTTTCGTAATGTTGATGATAACATTTCCAAGAAACATAACTATAGGGTCCTACTAGGGATTGTCCTAATGACTACTTAGAAATTTTGCAGGTATATACGGTGAAACTTGGTCTCGCCCAAATTTGTATAATTTGTTTCGCTCAGATTCGCTTACGTTCCATAAGTGTCAACTGTGTTGTGAAAAATGTCTTCAAGTTTCACCCCAGTAAAGTGTAAGAGCGTGCTTAGCTTACAAACGAAGAGTGTAGTGTTAAATGTGCATGATGCTGTTGTACATCAAATGCCGGCTGCTACTGTTAGAAATATAGTTTCGACATGTTCCAATATGACAGGAGTTAGTGAATCTACTATTTACAGTCTTCTAAGGGAGAGGAAAAATGGAAATATATCTCCACCTAAAAAGTCAACTGGAAGAAAACCACTTGACCTTGATGAACATATGCAAAATACAATAAGACGAAAAGTACACGAATTATATTTTAAAAAAGAGATCCCAACCCTCGACATAATTCTAAGAATGGTGAAGGAGGACGAGAATTTGCCTGACATAGGGCGAAAAACATTGTGGAAAATATTACACAAATTAAATTTTACTTGGGAGAAGCAAAGTCGCAAATCAGTGCTAATCGACAACGAGCAAATAATATGTTGGAGACGACAGTATTTACGAGATATCCGAAAATACAGACAGGAGGGAAGACAAATATATTATCTAGATGAGACATGGCTCAATGAAGGACATTCAGTGATAAAATATGGCAGGACAAAAGTATTAAAACCAGTCGTCAAGCTTTCATAGAAGATTTATCTACTGGACTGAAAAGTCCTATCGGTAAAGGTCGCCGACTAATAATAACGCATATTGGATGCAATCAAGGGTTCGTTGAAGGTGGTTTACTGGAGTTTCAGTCAACATCAACCAAAGACTATCATGAAGAAATGACTGCAGATATTTTTGAAGAGTATTATACACAAATGGTCGAATTAATTCCAAATAATGCTGTAATCGTTATGGACAATGCCACTTATCATTCGCGATTAACAGAAAATCTTCCAAGAGGTAGACTCTTGGAGAAATGCTGATATTAGAAACTGGTTAATCGTAAAAGATATACCATTTGAAGATGATATGTTGAAAAAAGAACTTTTAAAGGTTGCTTCAGATCACCAGCTACAATTCAAAAAGTTTTTTATTGATGAAATAGCCAAGAATCGTGGGATAACAGTGCTTCGTTTGCCGCCATACCATTGTGAATTAAATGCAAATGAAAGAAGTTCGTAACTGAAGAGAACTGGAGAGATGCTGTGAATCATGTAATTAAAGAGGAAGAGAAAATGTGGGTTTTAGATAACCTCATAGAACAAACTATAGAACCGATAGTGATCTCTCTCGACGAGTCTTCGGATGATTCTTGTATGGCCAGCGAAGAGGATGATACTGTAGATTGAATTTTATATTTCCTATAAATGGTATGTTTACTTTACTTGACATACATTAATTCATTGTCAATAAATTTGAATTATGAAAATTAAACTATATTTTCTATAATCAATTTAATTTAATAAAAATGAAAATGTAACTTGTTAATAGGCCTGTACGAATGAATTTTATTTCAACTGTAATGTCGACCGAATCTAATTAAATAAGCAGAATAAACTAATATCGTAATCTCCGCCACTGCCGCAATATTTATCGTTTATCTGGCATTGTTCAGTTTTATCACCATATTGTATTTTGAGCTGAAACAGGGATGTATAGATAACCAATACAGACACCTACTTGTTTTGCATTAGAATTTTGTAAAATTCTTAGGATCACTCTGTAAAATATAAATTTCTATTTGAATATTTAATGAGGCTACTGTGCTGTCGGACATTAAGAAATAAACTATAGCGCCTTAGAAGAAACTAATGTGAAAAAATAGCGGCAAATTTGAATTTACATTGACTTTTTTATCGGACATTTAAAAAAAGTGGTTAGGTTGAATTTTTTTCAAACTTCCTTTGCGAAATTCCGAAGGTTGCGGACTTTGCCGGACTCCATTTAATTAGAGAAATAATTACGGGTTATTTATCCGCTTACTACGCCCCTGGAATTGGATCTAAATATCTTAATTTAACTCAGTCCATCGAAAGAAAAAAAATTATTACAATCGAAGGCCTACTTGTGTATGACCTACCTATACGAAAACTTTTTTGTTGTCAAGGTACTATCCATTATTTTGTTTATTTATATACAAATCTTACGGGCAAATTCGCAAGAATATCAAACTGATTTCAATAAACACATTCACTAGTTGTCGGTAGTACAGTTTTTTATTAAATAATATTATTAACTAAGGATATCGAAATTAAAAACATTTCGTGACTGTCGATAACAATATACGCCAAGCAATAGGTAAATATGTTTTGGACAGGCAAATGTTGTTCAATCATTTGTTATAAACATGCAAAACGAAAAAAACCTTATTTTTTTGTTTTTTTCCATATAGCGTAAAACGTACTGAAGCAATCTCAATAATATGTATTAGTCGAGCAGATAAAGCAAAAAAGTACCTACTTTGTTCCCATTACAAATCGGGAATTGCTTCGCTGCAGTCAAAAATGCATGCCAAAAATGCATCTTTTGGGAGGCATTTTGGAGAATGTAAAAACTCTGTAAATAAGAGTCAGAACTGGCTCAAATCGGGTACCCGGGGGTTTTCGAGGTCGCTGATCACGATTATGATGTTGAAATTGACCCCCTGGACACCTGGGGCTCAGGAACGCCGATGAACCTCGTCTCCGTGGGACTCTCCAAGAAATCACGAGGTGAACGAAAAAAGCTCCGCGCCCGGGGGTTTTTCGGGTGGCTGAATTCAAATATGGCATCGGCGAACACCCCCCGGACACCTGGTGTCCCCGAACCTCGACCTGGACATCATCCCCGAGAACTTTCTTGACAATATCGACAAAAACAGCCCGGAAATTATTGGAGGCGTGTTTTTTGAGGCGCGAAATCACGATTTCACGTCGAAAACGACATTCCCACCACCTGGTGCACCGCAACCTGCGCCTGAACATCGTCTCCGAGGGTTTCCCAAACAAAATCGAAAAAGGTGAACCGAAAATCGTTATAAGGGTTTTTTGGGCCGCTTAATCAGAATTTTGCGTGGGAAACGTCCCTCTGAACACCTGGTGCGCCGTACCCTGGCCTCAAATTCTCCGAGAATTTTCGATTTTGTTTGGAAAACCCTCGGAGACGATGTTCAAGCGCAGGTTCCGGTGCACCAGGTGGTGGAAGGGTCGTTTTCGACGTGAAATTGTGATTTCGCGTCTCAAAAAACAGAGAATAGGTCAGTGTACTAAACGCTGACGTCAAAAACATTTGACATTTGACATTGGACATAAGCAGAATAGCGTCTTATTCATAGTCCTATAAATTCATATTTCCTTTTATCCGTTTCAAAGACACGAGACTTTTCAGCAACACTGAATATGTAATTAAATGAAAATATAAAATATTTTAAATGCATTTAACATAAAAATCTTGTTTATTTATGCAGTTTCTGCTAAACATTAATCTAAAGATTATCGGATATAATGGTGTTGAAATAAAAATTAAAATAATTTTTAATCGGTACTTAGAAATGTAATTACAAAAACCCACATTTTTTTATAAACATTTATTATTATATTCAAATGTACTTACACAATTATAATAAACAATACAAATTATTATAATAATAACTAATAAATCTTGACAGATATTTTAGTAATTCGCTAACGGGTATCTTGCCCATCCCTTTTTACATGAACATAGTTTTTTTTAAAACCGTCAATCTCGAAAAAAAATTCAATATATTTTCGTTAAGATTATCTCTACTTTATTCAAAAGCTATTGAACCTTTTTTCGAATAGATTAATAATATCCATTGGAATACCACTCAAACATCGATCGCTAAAAAAGTTACCAAGGACTAAATAAGGGTTTTAGGGTGGATACAACATATCTGAAATAAGTGGTAGGCTTTTTAAATTTTTATAATCTTAAAAAATGGATAGAAAAGTGTGAAGATTGATAAATACGTGGTTTTTATAAGTAGAAATCTCATTTGAAAAATGTATTGTCCAATTGAAATACCGAGGTCAGATTTAAGGGTAACGCGATTCTAAATTTTTATATAGTGTAACTAATGTTAATGTGATGACCTTGAATTGTATTACAAATTTTATGCAGGTTAATTTTAATCTACTATATTAATTTGAATTACATTTGAAAAGCATCATTTCTTAATATTCGAATTTATAAAAGAATTTTATGCACGCCATTTGGCGGCTTTTCCTTCAAAGGGATTAAAAATATGGGTCATCACATTAACAATAGTTACACTATAACATCAAATTTTACTAAATAACGAATCAGTTTGAGAATACATTGAGGAAGGAGGTTTGCTCATTTTCCGAGAAAGAAAAAGATTCAGAAAATTTCACGATTGATAAATACTGTGAATGTATAATTAGAAAATCTCTTTTTGAAAAGGTAGCGTCAAATTGAAACATCAAGAAGATCTTTTAGGGTTACACAATGTCAAACTTTTATAAATAAAATTTTTGATAAGTCAGTTTCAAAATACATTATGGAAAAAGTCTTCCATGGCGAATGAGAAGTTATAGAAAGGTTTGAATATCAATAAATACGAGAATTTTATAAATATAATTATTTTTTAAAAGGTATCTAGCGTTAAATTGAAATGTCAAAGAGAGATTTTAGGGCAACGCAATCTCACATTTTTTTACCAAATAACAGTTTTATAATATATGGATTAAAGAGTGTTATTTCGGAAAAGAATGGTAGAAAAGAGTGAGTTTTAATAAATATAGTCAAAAGCGCTCTTATCGTGCGGGTTCAAAGGTCACTAACCATATACAGGGTGTACCAATCTTACGACAAACTTCGGTATATGGGTTATTGTAAGAGATATCAAAAAATGTTATCAACAAAAATAGTAGTGCTGAAGGTCCATATTTTTAAATTATATCGAACTATACAGAGTGCTGCATAACTCCGTTACAAACCAAACATATGATTTTTCAAATGGGAACTCCTGTAATTTATACCGAATTCGGATAGGTTACATTTCTTTGAAGCTTTTGATATCAGGTTTTGCCACGTTATACAGAGTCCTTCAAAAGATATGGACACGTTTATGTGAAAATCGTAGGTAAATCAACGCTCTGTAGCTTGTTGTACGTTGAAGAAAAAAAATTTATTTTGCCAAACAGAGTTTTGTAATATGATGCAATATCTCCGTATCCTATTAAATTTCAATTATATTCTTTCTTGTATACAGGGTGAACGGAAACTCGAACCTGTCATTTTCTTTCTTATTTCGAATGGAACACTCTGTATTTTATAGCAAAAATAGAATCTTCGATTATGTAACTTTAATTTCTGTCCAGCATTCCCTATACCCAAAATTTATAAAAACAGAGTTATCTGGTAATATTTACTGTAAACTATTATTATTGACCTATTATGTGAAAGCAATAAACGTTGTATGTAACAAAAAATCATAATTAATGATAAATTTTAATGAATAATTAATTTATACAAAACTATCTACCAAAAGTATAATTCTAACCGTAATATTAAGCTGAAGGTTCAAAGTGTTCACCGTTAACATCAATGCAATGTTGTAAGAGGGGTCCCAACTGATTGGCCAGCTCGGTCACCCGATTTAACAAAAGTATATTTATTTTTTTCGGTTCTTGTGAGGAATAAGTTTATAAAATCCCCGGCTATTAGAGATGACATGAAAGAGATAATTAGTGCTGCATTTCGATCTGCTAACGTTGATATGCTGAGTAATGTTAGTCAATCATTTGAACTATTCTGCAGCATTGCATTGATGTTAACGGTGAACATTTTGAACCTTTAGTTTAATATTACGGTTGGGATTATACTTTTGGTGGCTAGTTTTGTTTAGAATAAATTGTTAATTAAAATTTATTATTAAAGAAAATGACAGATTCGAGTTTCCGTTCACACTGTATACAAGAAAGAGTATAATTGAAATTTAATAGAATACGGAGATATTGCATTATATTACAAAACTCTGTTTGGCAAAATACATTTTTTTTCTTTAACGTACAACAAGCTGCAGAGCGTATATCTCTTAAAATAACCCATATACCGAAGTTTGTCGTAAGGTTAGTACACCCTGTATATCAAATCAGAAGACCAAAATGGGAGCTTACAAATATACTCGGAGAAAATAATGTTGGTTGATGTTTCCTGCACACTGATTGAGGAATTTCCACTTTTTCATTAATTCTCGATATAATCGAAACGTTGAAATAAAGAATTCAAAATATTGTGGCTTCTTGACTTAGTTCTATCAAATGTTTCTCCTTGCAACGTAGAAAAAGCAACAGATGTGTTATTAACAACCAATTTTCATCACCCAGCACTAACGATATATCTACCCTTTGAACGGCAAAACTACTTATCTCGCACATCAACAACCGGATTCAACTTTAAAAAAGCTAACTTTCCATGCC
>CAJUYH010010286.1:0-12499 GCA_910591685.1 Galerucella tenella
TATATATATATATATATATATATGTATAACATTAAGATAACCTGTTAGTGGAGTTATTAAATAAGTGCCATCATTAAGTGTCTACGTGTTTGTTTGTGATGAGGACTTTGAACTTTATTTTGACGTACTCTTTTTATCGAGTCTTTTTTTTACTTCTTTCTACCTTGATATGTACCTAGGTGTATACGATTTATTTCCATATACCTTTTTAATAAATATATGAATGCGCAACATTCGATAAAAGTATTCAATAAAATATCAATAAAAAGGAAAAATAATGTCGATTGATTTTCATTATATTTTAATAAGTAACTTTATATTTAATATAACTTTCACGTAATCGGATTGGAAAAATGTTTTACGTTTTTTTTTATCAGACTATTGCACGTTTTTCACATATCGCCACAATAGCCACTCTTTCACCAAGTGGAAATAAAAGTTGAATCGAATGCATATCTTTATAAATATGATATATATAAGTTGCTTATATCGAATTTTATATTAAAGTTGATTGGATAGAGGGGTTGGCTTATTTCATTATGATTATATTAAGTAAAAGAGGGTTTATAGCAATATGAACTAGTATAAAAGTGTTCTTTTTTTATATTTATCGGAAAAAACATAATGGATTTTGTCACACTTAAAAAGTCGATTTGGGTTAAGTGAAACATGAATAAACGAAAGCTCACTCCTGTTTGCTCTGAGAGTACACTTCTTTATTGCAATTGCTCTGAATAACACATTCGTATTTTCAAGTAAAATATTCGCATTGGGTCATTGGGAGCAACGACAAGTCATCAGTGAGTAGCTTATACAATATTTCTAGAGGATTCCTCGCTTTACCGAGCAAATAAATATTCTATGACATATAAACAAACATGCAAGAGAATTACAATGACTTTATAATATTGTCCTGCAGCAATTTTTCTTTTCGTCACTATTATTTTCATTATTTATTCCTTTTAGTTTTATTTTTTTCCATTGCGAAGAAATTTGACACTGTGTATGCAAAATAAAAGTACTTTGTTTGCTATCTGCTATATTACATTGCAGAATTATATTGTGCTCGTGAAAATGACGAGAAAAAGAAAAATTGATGGGTATATAACAAAGGAAACAAATTCAACTTACGTTTACATATGGTTGGACTTTCATCTGAGTTGTCCTTGCAGTCATCTGTACTGTCACAAACCCATGGCATAGGTATGCAATTACCATTTTTACATGGGAATTGCCTTAGAGGACAAACGTTTGGCACTGAAAAATTTAAGAATTCACCTTAGTATTCCATAGCATATTGTTCATACATAACATGATTCACATACATACATTTTTCGTTGGTAGCGATACGCGTAAAAAAAAATGTGATAAAAAAAAAAGCAGGAAAATATTCTCATACAACATATTGAGATTTGAACAAAAAAAGCAATTTTGTTTGGGAAATATCTCGCAATATTATTAACATATTCATATATATGTATATATTTGTATATACATATATATAAAAAATTCTATATCATTGACAGAGTAAAAAGTGATATTTTTCATGATCACTCTAAGAAATATATTCTCCGCAATCCATTGTCGTATATCAAATATAATGACCCACGTTTTTTGCAAGATATCCAACAGCCACACGCGCGAAAATACTTAAGGTGTCGCCATCTATATGTATCACAAGTAAATTTCTTTCAAGAATAGCACATATTACCCTCAATACAGTTTGTATATACTTCACTCATGCATCAATGTCCACGTGTATGCACACACAATTCGATGTACATATATACATACATACATAGATAATATAAAATAGTGACGACGAACGAGTCGATGATAGAAGGAAAAAAAAAAAAATATACCCACATTGTTGACACAATGCGTCAATAGCGATGTGCGTACATAATATATTTTTGTTTTGTTTACAAAACATCACGCTCACGTTATGTCACACGCCTTGATAAAATTTATTCGCATGTAATTAAAATAGATTTATCCAATGATTGTTTCTACACTTCATCTATTTGCAACACAATATTTATAAACATTTTTATTGCATCACACGTTGTTGTTCCCACATTTTGTTTACATTCAAATTAATCGCGTGCATTATCATATTGGGCTTTTACCAAAAATATTATATCAGAAGAATTATTGTTATATTTCCAGACAATTATTATTAATTAATATTATCATTGATATATAATTCAATTTGTATTAATTTTATTGTTAAGTATATCGATATATATATATTCATATATTTTTAGCTTTTTGTTGTTATTATTAAAGAATGTCAATGGATTATTTTATATATAATAAAAGTTGTAGAAGTAAACTTTGAATGTTCCCTACTTCTTATCCTAATTAGAATTTTCGATTGTTCATATTATAAAGTATAATGAGTTGGCGATGAGGGAGGGCGAGAGGTCGGATAATATATATGTATGCAGATATGGAGAGTTTCACAGAACTAACTGCCGTAATATTATTCTCTATCTTTTCCTTTCTCTCTCACTTTTTCCCTATTTTCGCGTGAATTTATTCGAGTACTTTCAAACGAGAGAAAAGGAGAAGAAAATATATATAAGGTGAAATTTCATCGATTCCACATTTTCCAACTCTTTGGGAATTTTTTACACAACTGTTTTTTACATTCGTGGCTCACGATAAAGTATTATTATTTATTTTTTGCTGACGCAGTTGGTCACAAACACTTTGGCTCCCACAAATAAATTAAATACGGAAATAATATAAAACTTGATGTGTCATCAATGATTTATTGTGGCCGATAAAATTAATTTGTTTCATTCTTTTCTTTTTTTTTCTTTCGACTATTAAAAGCCTTTTCTCGTTTCATTTTCATTATTCATTTTTATTCATTCTATTTTATATTTTTAGGGAAGGCAAGTTATGTAACCTATGATATTAAATGAAAAATAAGTGACTGAATATAATTATGAGTTTATGATAAATTCCGTGGATTGAAACGTAATATAATACATTCAACACCCCCTAGTGCGTTTGTCGGAAAGAATTCGACCACAACACAGGCATTAAATCCCCAACTGAGCATACATTGGTTCTATTTATGTAAAAAATTTCCACATACTGAAATTGAATTGCCCTCTATCTTTGTCAATATTCACGGTATGCCATAGCACAAACCACTCAACAAATTCATCTTGTATATTGTTCTCACCTAAATATTGAATTGGATTACACATTATTTTGCAATGTCTGTTAAACCGCGTGCTTGATTCAAATGTGCATATACACATTTGGCTATGAATAAATTTTATTGTTGCGCAGTTACATATTGAAAAGGTTTGCAAATCACTCTCCAATTGAATACATTACGAATATCAAATTATAATGACGAATTAATATCAAAACTTCATACTTTATTACGTATCAATTCATAAATAATCTAGAATATAAATAATTTTTTACAATTGTCATTATTTATATTTAATAAATTTTCCAGGTTCACTCGAACAAACGCGAATGACAATGTATATTTTCCAATATATTCTTCATACATTGAATATTGTGAAAGATGTGCTCTAGATTATTTTTTCTTTGCTTCTTTCTTTTTTTATTTTCATTTTTTCCGCTTATATATTTACGATGAGGGATTCGCTGTGCATCCTTTCATTGTTGACAGGTGATCATCCCATAATACATCGCTTCCATTCTCTTTTTCGCTTTTATTTTAATTTTTTTTTCATCGTTTCCACCTCATTTAAATAAAACACTGAAGAAATAAAAATAAACGAACAAAAAAAATATACAGGCATTTTTTTTTCTTCTCTGTGATTTGAAAAAATATTTTTCAATACAATACATGTATTGTTTCATGTATCTACCCCTAAATATATATATATATACTTACACTAACTCATTGACTAATAAACCTAGTTTTCAATATATGCCGTTCATCGGTATTATTTCACAACATATAAAATGTATATAAAATTACGTGTATTATTTCTTTTTATTTTCGCAATTTTTCATTGATAAATATTGCGTTGCGAGATAGAACTCGTGTTCATATTATTCCATCCACTTTATTATAATGTTTTCTTTCTTTTTTTTTGTCTTTTTTTTTCCACTCATTCTTTTGTATTCCATACCTGGCTATGGTCGTAAATAAAAAAAAAAACGGTATTAACTTCGACCCGCTCATTCCCTCACTCACTCAATCTCTATTGCTTTCTCTCTCTCTCTCCCTCATGTCTTGTCTCCTCTGCCTTCCCTACTCATTCTCTCGGTAGGATGGATACATTAATACACACAGAGTCTGCGGATACATGCGCGTAGGTGGGATAAAATGTCAACACGAAAAGCAGGAAAGCTCAGAGGATATATAATCAAAGCTGGCATTATATTTCGCGCCCCATCTAATGTTAAATTCAAGATCAAGACTGAGTATAAATTTAACGTACTAAACGACTAAGTCATGTCATACACAAACACATCCACACTCATATAAATATATATATATCCATGTATATGTAATAAATACACACGACAGTGAATAAATTGGCTGAAATGTTAATATTATATTTTTATACTACTTTTATTTAGTATGTAAACATACTTGTCCATTCAAAAAATAATATTGAATGAGAGAAACACAATTTTTCTCTCTCTCTCTCTCTCTCTCTCTCTCTCTCTGTGTACATATAAAGGTGCGTGGAGAGAATAGAAAAATTGTGAAATTCGAACGCCATTTCGCACCCTTGACAATTCAACAAGAAGAAAAAGGTGATGGCGATAGTTGTATACAGATATAAATTTGTGTATATATGTACATATTCGTTATGCGTGTATGAATGTGTATACGAAACATATTGGATTGCTGAATCGCCCTTGTGCGTTTCATGTCACAATGATTGCTGTGAGAATAGACAAAATAAGAGAACGAGGGCGTCACACATACACGCATTCACAAATATATATATGTACCGTGTGGGGATGTTTCTATTCAAAGAAATACAAGATGAAATCATTTTTCGAGTGTATTGACATGTATATTACATAACGAGTATAAGTAAAGAGAAATAATAAATTGAAAAATAAAACAAGAGCAACTGGCAACCCATCAAGGGTTCATAAATGAATGGAAAGACATTATGTAATATAGAAAATACACGTCGCATGGCATTATGTATATATATACGTATAAATGTTGCAATGTATACACGCATATATAGTGTCGGATCAAAAAAAAAAAAAACGGAGAAAAGAGTAAGACAAATGAAGCACATGTCGATTCACGCCTTCACCATACCAATACGTAATATTTAATGTAAATAATCCAACTTACAATCGCTGAGAATTCCATCGGTGGATGCCGCTCGTGATGGGCTTATCAATAGTAGACTGATAAAAATTAAAGATGACAAGGCCACAAGTAGCCGACACGATGGATATCTCAGCCCCATAACCACCCCCGACAACTTATTTGCAGACACTGGTCGTGCCGTTATTTTTTCTCTCCCTCTCTCTCTCTCTCGCTCGCTCTCCTTCTCCCGCTGATTAACTCTTGTATATTTTTTTTTATTTGTTTTTTTCCTACCAGTGCAACTCCTCAACAAAACACGAATTAATTTTTTATTTATATATACACATGCATGTACATATATACATATGTTTAATTTATTTTATTGGCAATTGCGATTCGTCTTTCTTCACTCGCAATGATAAAAATGAAATAAATCCCATTGGACATTAGTAAAATGAATTAAACAACAATACTATGTGAATGTTAAATAAATAATGTGTATTTAGATAGTGATATTGTGAGGGCGTTTTGTCGTTAGTAATGATACACGATAACATAGGCCCGGCCCGTTTATATGCCAATGTCGTATTACAACGTTTCTCTCTCCCGGGCGAGACAGGAGTCACTGCGATTCTGACGCACCGACATCGCGCCACCTGCGCGCGCATTCCCCCTCTTAGTAGCACAACTCTTTTAAAATATATTAACGCGCACCATCTCACTTTATCGTGCAAAATTCCCAAGCGCTTCATCGCAATAAAATACGACATGGTGGCGTTTTATAAAGTGCAGAAGAGAAAGGGGATTGGACAAATTCTATATAACACTTGTCTAACCTAACCTGATAATTGCGGCCGGTGTCGTGGTGTATAATGTGGTTGGTGTCTTTCGATACTATTCGTCTTCGAAACTCCCAGCTACTGAATACAATTGCAAATATTTGGAATCTCATCAATCACACACATGCTCTCATTATTACTGGCGCTGCTTACTATTTTTTTTTTAATTTTCCGCTTTTTATTAAATGTGCAATAATGCAAAGGATATTAACTTACATTGATATATAATATGTTGCATTATGTTATGACCCAGAGAATAACAACTGTTATTACAAAATCACACCATATTTTTAATGAGAATCAAAGATGTAGCTATCTGATGTGATTGGTTTGTGCGATTTGGTAAACATAAAAATATGCCAACAGCGATATTGAAAATTAACACTAATTCAACCAATATATCCGTTATTAATTTGATTAAGCGTTAATTGTACGTAAATAACTATTTGGTATAAACTAGTAGTTTCAATTTGTGTGAATTTTCCTACAATTAATATATTGTCTGTTTCAGTTATGTACATATGGAATTATTTGATTTGTTCCACTACTGGAATTACCAGTTATATGGATACTACAGTATACATACAATACTGTTTTTTACATCAACCTGATTATAATTAATTAACGAAAATTCATAATTATTTATGAAGGTTTTAGAATTTGGTAGATTTATCTGTTGATGTTATGGAGAAATATTTATCTTTTTCATTGGTACTATTTCATGCTGTGTTGTGCGAATTGATGTTGAAAGTAATATTAATGGGACATTGCAATGAGCGCTCAAAAATTCGCACGTAAAAATATTTTTTGTCACTATATAGAACAAATGTATGAATGGGTCTGTGTGTGCGTGTATTTATTGAATCAACGATATCAACTCAAACTTTCGCGATTGACAAGTAATTTCTATATCGAATAACATGTTTGGAGAAACTATATATGATAGTATAATGTCGTGGAATATGTGTGAATGTAACATAGTATACCGCATGAAATATCTATTATAATTTTCAATCATGGCAATTGATAGAAGAGTGAACATATTTTGAGGTTAAACACGTCACATAGAAGTGTTTATAACTTTTATTAAATTTTTGTTTTTCATACGGCAGGAAAGAAAAATGGAAATTAATCCATTGAGTATTATATTAGTGAAGAGTGATAGTAAAGGTGATAGAATATTATTTAGATATCCTCATACGACAAACCATGAACGGGAATCAAATCAGTGCACAAGAAGAAAAAATCCTTATTCACTCATCATTGCTGAAGATTTATTGCAGGTTAACTTTTTTTTACTCAATCAATTGATTATATTTACATATAAAACCAAAAAAACAATAATCAATCAATGCTTGAGTATTTATATAATACTAATTATTGTGACGAACAATAAAGATCTGAAAAATTTCCATCCATTTTATTTGACAATTGTTTTGATTTGTGTATTTTTCAGTCATCACCGTGTCCAACGTCCAATATTACAAATGGTAATCTGAGCGGGCTACCCGACGAAGTATTGTCAACATTATTTGCTGTTAAACCAGAATTATGTGAAATGAAATTTGAATTAAAAGTAAATAATGTACGTTTCGTTGGACATCCAACATTGTTGTCATCTATAGGAATGAAAGAGGTTAATTCATCAATGCTATTTAATGTAGTATTTGCATTACACGCACAGGCTGATCAATCAGTTGTCAAGTGTTACTATGACCTGAGTAAAAGGTCAATACACCGAAAATATATATACTACTATTAAAATAAAATATATTCCAGTGATATTAAGTATGTAATTTCATTATAATATTTTAGATTGGGCATCGCATTGAGGCACGAAGAAAAACGATGTGGATTTTTGTCCGATGAAATAAAAATGATGGTCTCGACTCATGATGAAGTTGCAACGAGGTAATTGTATGCAATAAATAATTGATTTATTGTAACTACAATAAGGAAAAAGATGATGTGTAAAAAGATGTACAAAAGTTCAATGCTAAATTCTTATTGCAAATAATTATATTTCCAGATCTGAAGAGGAAAGTGATTGTGATGAGTCGCCATATGAATTGATATTAAAAAAAAGTTCATTGGCGAAAGATTTAAAATCAGCATTCAATAGTCTTTGCAATATCGGCATTGTCAATTTAATCATTAATAAATGGATATTAGTTAGCTTTTGTTTACCACAACGAGTGCATCAGTTTCATAAGAAGGGATTTATTATGAATCCTGAAACAATTGATAGGTAGAATAAATTGCATAAGATTTAATGCAAAGTATTGAAGTATTTAATAGGAATAAAAATAATTCCGTTGATATAATTGAAAACAATGATTAGTGTGTTTGTTTTGCAGATGTTTAAACAGTTTACGTCCGTACCATGGCCTACTTTTATTAATTGAACCGATGGATCTATTAGAGTCGTTGCCAACAGATGCATCACCAGCATTGCGACGCCTAATACAAATGTACAATCCATTGAAAAGTCTTCAAACGTTAGCGGCCGATTCAGATCTCTCATTGTCACAAGTTTTTCAATTAACTGGTCATTTAGTTTACTGGGCAAAAGCCACCATTATATATCCATTATGTGAGAGTAATGTCTATGTCATTTCACCTGATGCAGTCATTTCTAGTCAATTGATGGAATCATTTTCCGATCGATATCCTGGATTATGTCTTTTACAAGTAACAAATATCTCAACTTCTTTCAGACATATAAAAACGTAATAAAATATTATTGCATAATTCATCATGATATTCTACAGATTATTAGTGAATTTTCTTTACCAACTTCAATCAGCCAAAAATTAAATCCATTGAATCAACCGCAACAACAGCAACAGTTGGTAAAAATAATAATTTGGATGTTGAAAAATCATTTACTGTTACAGCTGCATACTTATATTCAATATATGCCAACTGTTCATGGGCGACATCCAATGGTAAAGATTTTTTATGTTTCAATTGTATTGATAGTGATCAACAAGACACAATGATTTTTATCATTGATTGATTGATTCATCTTGTTGATTGTCAAAAGGAAACAATTAGCCAAGATGGATCGAGTCCAACAGGCGCCACTGAAAATGACGGCAGTTGGAGTTTAAATAACACACCAAAAGGAACACCGAGTGAAACAAGAACTGAAAGATCAATTGCGATGTCGAAAGAAGATGAAATCTTTGAATATCGCTCAGAAAATTTTCTCATACCGTCAGACGATTCAATCTTGTTAGACAAGTTTTGTCGTCTTGGTTATTTTGATGGCAGTCGCCATTTGGAGGAAATAATGTATTTGGAAAATATCAGACGATCACAATTGCTACAAATTTTGGATAAATTTCGTGACGTTCTTATTACTTCGCAACACGAGGATCCAGCGATTGCTCTCTTCTATTCTCATCACGGTTTCTCATAAATGCTTATATATTATTCACATTTATAGTTCACTTACCGTTAAATTTATTTTTATCAATAAAAAAACAAAGAATATATATTACAAATTCTACTATAGTAAATTGATTTAAATTCCCTGTTCATTCGTGTATCAAATAATAATGATAATTGTAATAAATTGAATGTATGGTATGTAAAAAATGAATAACAAGGACTAGCAATTTTTTAATCATAGTTATTATTATCGGTAATATCCATATTATTATCAATAACTACGGCAAAACACAAAAAAAAAGTATGATATCTGTACATTCTCATTTACATGAGTAACATAAACTTCTTCGTCTTTTTTTCTTTTTTTTTTGTATATCAGTAGCCTAAGATAGGACGAAAACTAAATCATAATATTCACAGATATTATACAAGATAGGTAAGACGTTGGAAAGCGCATACACTGCTAGTACATTATTTTTTTCATCTCGTTTTTGTGAAAGAAAAGTTATTTGGAAAATGTAAATTTTAACTGCCATATGGCGTAACAAACTAAAAAGTATTATTTATTGTAATGAAGCACAATTTCAATTTTGAAGCGTGTAGTTGAGCAGTGTATGCGCTTCCCTTTCACCAAATATTCTTACACGTAACTGTAATATATGTATTTTATTTTTATATTTTCATTTTACCTCTCTCGCTCATTCTTCATTTTTTTTACTCCTACACACACATATATATATATATATATACGTGGGTATATATATATATGAACAACACATCTTTTACACTGTACATGCACACGCTCCACGAGTAGTATATCTGCGCTGCTTTAAATTTTTTCTTATTAATTTTTTTTGGTTTTTTGTTTTTTGTTTTTTTTGTGTTTTCTTTTCCGTTTACTGTTAATAGGGATCGGCAGGATAATTCTTTATGACCACTTTGACTTGTCAATTACACTTACCATTTGTTATTTGTTTTTATTTTTATTTTTCGGTTCTGTTTTTCAATAGAATTCAAATAACTTTTGTTTGTTTTATAGGAATCCATTCTGTTTCTAATTTTTATTGAATCCGCAACGTCTCTTATTGTGTTTGTTCTCTGTGGACAATACTTTATTTTTTTTCTACTACGACATGAGCGCGTCATTCATTATTACATGCAATAAATGTACTTTTATTTTTGTTCTTCATTAGGTATGTTAATATTGTTCAACGGAAAAATCCCGCCCGCAATATTCACTCCAATGTGTAATCTCTTACTTTTTTTTTTTTTACATCTTTGTGACAAACGGCATGTATATATATTTTTTCTTTATATAACAATCGTGTAGCAAACACTTGCACGATATTTGTGCTCCAAAAATTATTTAATGCGGTTGAATAAATATTATACATTAATTTGCATCATTTTTTTGGAGTGGTATAACTGCGATTTGTCTTTTTTTTTATAAAAAAGTGAGGGATATATTCAATTGGGATAGAAGTGTAGATAAAAATCAGAATGAATAATATGCACACCCAAATTTAAACCTGTTTCCAGTTTTCACTTTATACATAAATGCTTCATTGCTGAGTGATTTAAAAGTTATATCTCATTATTTTCTCGTTGAACAATCAACAATTGAAACTGATTGGCTAAGGTAATTGCGACGTTACACACTTTTCGTCCAGTCCTAATTGTAATTCAACTTTGGAATTTTTAATTAAATTTTTTTTATTCATCTCATTTGTTTGTTAACTTTATTCTAAAGGCGTGTTGCGCCTTATGCGCCCCAAGTACAATATTGTAAATATGTATGTAGTAACTGATTTTTATTTTTCTTTTAAATCTATTTTTGTTCATTTTCATTTACCATTGATTATTGTTATCTCATTTTCACACAGGATTTTTTTTTCAATACACATATATATATACGCGTGCATGTGTGTGTGTGCGTGTGTGGATCTGTCTGTATATATAATACAGTGTTTCAAATCTGTTTGCTTCCCTATACACTCAAACGAATTATCATCATGGACACAATTCTATATCAGAATCTTTGTAATGACGCGTTGTTTCGAAATATCGAAGAATTTAATTTCTTCTTCATTTTTTTATAATATTTATTTACTCACTCAAATCATTCACGAGACAGTTTGATCATTTTTTTTGTTCTATAAATTTGGCGATGGAAATGAATATGTTTGTTGTACATATCTGCATGTATGAATGAATGAATAAATGAATGAATGAATGAATGATTGAATGGGAGGCAGCGCGTCAACAGTCATTGAGATCAGTCATACTTGAATAACTGTACGACATTGTTATTAATTCAAGCCCCCAATTTAAACGTGCAAATCGATACACAACTATCTAGAGCATTGAGTAACAACATTAGTTATAATCGATTGCAGCTGTAGAAGTACTAATAGTAGTATTAGATAGTGGTAAAATAGTAGCTGATAGTATTAGAATAGTATAGTGGTAAGAAGTAATAATAGTATCATAGTAGTGATAGGAGAATAGTTTTTTGCTCTTGTTGTTTTTTGTTTTGGATTTGTTAGTTGAAAGTAATTTTTGTCTGTTCTGTGTTGCAGTAGTAAGTAGTAGTTTTGTTTTTAGGCGATGATAATATTCAATAAAAATATTGTAAATAATAATAATAAAGAATCAGAATAATAAGTAATTAATATTATAAATTTTTCCATAATGTACATAGCGATATACTAAGCATAATTATAATTTTATCGTAATAATAATAATAATAATAATAATAATAATAATAATTAATAAAAATTATAATAATTGTCAATAGTAATATGGTACATCCTGCTAAAGGAATTTATGGTACACTAATGATTAAACGCTACATAGGTAGTTTTCTTTTCCTTTTGCCTCCTCTCATTTAAAATGTCTACAGTGAATTCAATAATTATGTTTTGTTTTTTAAACTTTCTGCTTTTTTTCTTTTAATTTTTTTTTTCATATTCACTTT
>CAJUYH010010287.1:0-12498 GCA_910591685.1 Galerucella tenella
AACTCTTACCTCCGTACAATCAAGAACAACACGTGTACTTTTATACTTCTCAAAGCACTTTGGCATATTAGCTATAACTGCTTCTTTGGTTGGCCAATACACAACTGGTTTCAATGCCAATGATAATAAATGCAAGACTGTATAAAAATACTTTGTGCAACTGGTTGGTGAAAAATCAAACAACAGCTAAACAGGCGAAGGAAATATTCAATTTGTTTTATCAAGACAAGAGCAACTTTCTTCCTTATGTCAGTGATGCACTGTCCGTTGTTTGCCTTGATAACTTCATTGGTACAAATAACACACGTGTCTAGGACATCAACACCAGTAAAGGAAATGCATTTTTTTTCTGTGTCCAAGAGGTTTTCAAGAGGTGAAACAATATTGCACTGTGTCCCCTTGTCTGCATATTCAACATTATTGAGTGGTTCTTGGTAATGAAGTAAGGTTGATCCTCCAGCTTCTGTTATTGAGCTCACTGTATTTTCTATGAAAACTTCGTTAACATTTTCACTGGTAAAAGTTTCATCACCACTGTCGTGAAGGAGTTCTTCACTTTCACCTTCTTTGTCGTCAGATTTATTTTTGTTACTGAAAATATATTCATTAATATAGATTGCAGACAGGTATTCACATTTTGTACTCACAATATTTTTCGCTTAGATCGATCAATCACAGGTTTAACATTTTGGTGCAATTTTAAGTTTTTTGATGGTATTGCATCTGGTCTCAAAAAATAGATTTTTGCATTTGGAATCCATTTCCCTTGGAATAAAAGGAGCATTACCAACAATGGAGTGATCGAGAGTGAGCAAGGAAATATTCAAAGTGGAAGAAATAGTTTAGTTGAATCTACTAACGAAGAAAAAGAAGACAGTGACGAAAGTTATGCTCCTGGAATGGAACAAAATGCTAAGAATGCGTGGAGAGAAATATATAGGGTTTAGGAAACCTGCAGGTCAGCGAAATACATTTCATGACAAAAACAGAACCGAACGAAAGATGAAAATAAGATGCAAGTGCAAAAATAATAAATCTATACCTAAATGTTTCCTAATCTCGGATGAAGACCGTGACAACTTATTTAAAACGTTTTGGCAAGACATGTCTTGGGACCAGCGCGAAGTATTTGTGTCCAATACCGTTGCTGTAACTAGAAAAACGAGACCAAAAAAATTAGACTATGATTCTCGCCGTAAAGTAACTGTAAGATCCTGGGCGATGGAAAATCAAAATGGAATGAAAGAATCAAGTGATACCAAAGTTAGTAAGCGGGAACCGCACGTAAATATCTTTAAAGAAGACGAAGAATTTTTAGCTAATTTTTTGAAAAATCTAAACAAACTCCCATCCCATTACTGTCGTAAAGACACCGATAGACTCTATCTGGAGCAAGTGTTTCAGTCTGTTTCAAATTTGTATAGGGCTTACTGCAAATGTGCCGAAAATGGAAGGAAACCATTAACTCACACTTGTTTGAGAACTATGATGGATACAATGAATTTGTCTATCTTTCATCCACGCAAAGACCAGTGTGATGTTTCAAATTTAAAAATGGAAATTTATCTGAAACAGAATACAATGACCACATAATGAGAAAGGATCTAGCTAGGAGTGAAAAAGAGCGAGACAAAAAAGAGGCTATTGAAGGGAAGGTGTTTGTTATTACAATGGACGTTCAGTCAGTGAAACTATCTCCCCAATTACCAGCCAGTGCACTTTACTACAAAACCAAACTTTGCTGTCACAATTTCACTATCTACAACTTAGCTAATAGTCAAGCCAGTTGCTATTGGTACAACGAGACTGAGGCAGATGGTCAAGCATCCACATACGCATCTTTCCTAGAACATTATTTGGAAGAACATTTTCTGCGCTGATCAAACAAACTTCCCATAATTATTTATTCTGATGGGTGCACCGCACAAAATCGGAACAGTGTAATGTCCAAAACCTTGCTTGACTTGTCTGAAAAATGTTGTGATCAAACAAAAATTTTTAGAATAAGGTCACACTCAAATGGAGTGTGACTCAGTGCACAGCTCTATCGAGACAGCGTTGAAAAATAAGGAAATTAATCTTCCTAGTGACTATCTAAGGGTCACAAAGTATGCCAAGAGTAAAAATCCATTCACTGTAATAAATTTTGATCATACCTTTTTCAAAAAATTTGGCGACAAAAATCTTATCAAATACAACTCTATTAGACCTAGTAAATTAGTTGGTGGTAAAACAGTTACAGATATTCGGGTTTTAAGATATACCAGTGGAAAAATATTATTTAAAATTAATTTTAATGATTCCTTTGACGACATACCAACTAGGCCCAAAAATATTAATTTTCCAAGTGTTCAATTTCCACCATTATTTCAAGGCAGATTGGCAATTACAAAAACGAAATATGAACATTTGCAATTAATAAAGTCTGTTATTCCCAAAGAGTGTTGGTCTTTTTATGATTTTTTGTCGTATAAATCTTAATGTCGTTTTTGTTTTTGTATTACTATAATTTAGTATTTAGTTACCTCAGAGTTACCACAAAATGTACCAATCTTTAAAAAAAACTGGTAAGCAGTTTTAAATAAATTTGTTATCAAATAAATAAATAATTTTAGAAACGAACGCACTTGTCTTACTCTTTCGTTTACTGTTTTGTTTTGTTACTTGTATTAATTGTGGTGTATTATCAGTATAATTAAACATTACCTCGTAATTGACAGGCAAAAACCGACATTACCTCGTAAGTGTCTTTATTTATTTCAAATTTAGCTATGTCCCTTTTTTCTTTCACTTATAAAATCAAGAAGTTTACAATACAATAAATTTGAAAGATTTAAAAAAAAACTATATCCCATCAAATTCTGGACAGTTTATTGTTCATCCTGTATAAGCTTTGTGATACTTACGAGGTACTGTCTTTGAACCCTCGATTTGTATCTTGGAAATAAATCATCATACAAAGTTGTTAGGCATTATACTGGACAGCTTTTTTGACTGGAAACAACATGTAGAGTTTGTTACTAGTAAACTTAACAAGGTTTGCTATGCAATTAGAATAACTGCAAGATACCTAAATGAAAGAACATTAAGAACGCTATACTATGCCAATTTTGAATCTGTCATGCGATACGGACTGATTTTTTGGGGAATGGGTACCACTGTAGAAAATATTTTTATTGTTCAAAAAAAGGTACTGAGAATCATATATAAGATGGATTTTAGACAGTCATGCAGAGGACTTTTCAGAGAGAAAAGGATTTTCACTGTATATGGTCTATATCTATATGAATGCTTGATGTTTTTAAAAAGGAACAAAAGCAAATTTGAAATAAACAAAGATTTAAACACCAGGTATGAAACCAGATCGATCAACATAAACTATCCTAAACATCGACTCAGTTTGACTGAAAAAAACCCATCTTATATGTGTATACGAATATTTAATAAGCTACCGAATGCTATTAAATCACTAGAAAACCAAAATCTATTCAAAACAAAAGTAAAAAAATTGCTCTTAGATCTAGAACCGTACAATATAAATGACTACTTGAACCATGTTTACTAAAATGTGAAATTTTGACGTCATTCCTTTCTTAGCTTTGTGTATACATGTACATATATATATGAGGTTAATTTAGAAATAAAGAAACATTATTATTATTATTATTATTACTGATTACACTGCGGCACTTGCTGCTCATTATTCGAATCTTGAGAAGTATTTTGACACACCAAACTTCAGCAAACTGTTTTAGAAACCAAGAATACGTTAATTATTTACTACTCAAATAACACGTATTCTAATGGCGACTTGGTTTGTTTTCCCCATTCCAAAGGTGTACATTTTTGACAGTAGGTGTCGCACCCTTCGCGCGTTTTCGAGAATAGTGTGGATTTCCTTACAAACATGAGGTATGATATTACAGCATGAGGGGTATCCTGCGCACTTTTCCAGACTAGTTAGAGATTATTTAATCTTAAATTATTTAAATGGATGGATTGGAAGTGTAAGTATATTTTCAGGGCCAGCTAGATCTCCAGACTTAACATGTCTGGACTTTTATCTGTGGGGAAGATTGAAGGATTTAGCGTACCAAACTCACCAACCACGCGAGACGACATGCAACAGCGCGTTAGAAACGCTATAAATAGTATATAAACAGCTGGAATTTGAGCAACAGATATGTCAAAGCGTGGAAAGTGTCCTAAAATAACATAGCTGCTAAAATGACATACTTGCTCTATAGGGAAAAATCACGAACCGCGAGATGGCGCTGCGAAATCCAAAATGTCGGATCGGAGGGTGAACAACAAATATTTTGTCATTCTATTCTCATATTTTTTACATTCATCAGTCATTACGCTCTGAGTCGTGTGTTAATATATTTTAGATTTTGTGATTTTAGATAAAGATATTTTAGTGTTGTGTTATTAATAATGCCTGTGAAAGTGGAAGTATCAATTTCAGATATTCTAGATTATGTGGGTGAACGTGTTCGGCCAATGAAGGAAGGTGATGAGGTTTTCAAGGCTGGTCACATAATTTTATGTGGAATTGACGGTTCCAATGAAAAAATAATCAAAAGCTTGTGTATGAGATCCTCAGCAATGTTACAATCCCCACATGAAATTACCATAAAATTCGATGAGTCCTGGATTTGTAAATGTTCGTGTAAAGCAGGATTAGGTGGACACTGCAAGCATATTATTGCTACTTTGATTTATATTAACAGGTAAATGAAAGTTTTCTCAGTGTACCTAAGAAAGCAAGTAGATGATTTCAAAACCACACATCCCTGTTTGCCTTTTCCATTTTTCATGTTTCAGATATGAGATGTTGGAACCAGTAAGCTGTACTGATCTGGCACAAAAATGGGGAAAGGAAAAGAAAGATATAGAGGGTATCAGTAGACCCAAACGATAACAGGCATTTTGTCACCCAGAAATTAAAAAAAAAAAGGAAAACACAATACAATAACAGCTGAACAAAAAAAAAACTTCAATCGTCTTGCCTATGGTAAGTTCTAGACAATGAAAATGAACAATAATTAAATTGTGAGTGCAGTCATTTGAATTTGTTAAACATTAGCACTTTTTCAATATGTGCAGCTGTAGGTGATACTGCTTTGGCCATATTTTTGGGAAGATCTCATCAAGTAAGAGGACAAATGGGTGCAACAGTATATGATTCAAGTAGCAAGGAGAGGTTGTATAATTCAATATTGAAACGGCATATCGGCCATTTCGATTGGAGTGAAAAAAGCTCCACCTGTTTGACTTATCCATTCTCTTTTCTGTGTTGTTTGTTTTTATTTTCAGGCATCCAGATCATATTATGCAAGATGTTTTGTCTCACATAGAACAGAGTGAGTTTTTGCAAAACCTTCAAAAGGAAATTGATTTGGAAGATTTTCGACTGAAACCATGCTGCAAATCAATTTTGGAAACCTTGCGAAGGTCAACTTTATTAGAAATGGCAACAAAGCATGAACAAGGCTCAGTTTCATGGTTGAATGAAAGAAAAATGAGGTTAACTGGTGAGCCATCGAGAGATTTTCTTATACCTAATGTTTTTTATTGGGTTATAACTGTAGATATATGATCTCTCAATTATTTTTGAATGAATATCTTAAATTTACAGGATCTACTTGCTACTCCATATTTACCTATGGAGAAATAAGAAATGTTTCTGATGCTGACTGGGAAGTTAAGTCACTGAAACATTTTTTTCCTAAAGGCTTTTCAAATAAATTTACCGAATATGGATTGGAAATGGAGAAAGAGGCATTGGAATTATTCAAAAGCAAAAATAATGATACCATAAGGCCTTCATTTATAAGCTCAAGTTTTTTTCCTTGGTTAGGATTTTCACCAGATGATGTGGTTATGGATGGAACGATTCCAGTAAAATTATTGGAGATTAAATGTCCACATATTGGTTAATTTAGTTTTTCAAAAAATATCAGTTTTATTAGAATAAATATTATTATATAAATATTATATTTTCCATTTTTATGGCCCAGATGTTTTCCCAGAATCTTGCGATTTCCTAGAAATCAAGAATTCGAAGGTTCAATTGAAAATGAGGCATTCTTATTATGGACAAGTGCAGCTAGGGATGTCACTGCTTAATTTGACAAAGACTATTTTACTTGTCTACTCATCTTTCAAAAAATCCTATTTGGAAGTTGAAGTTGATTTTGATCCAGAATTTTCTGAAAAACTAATTAAAACTATAACTGAAAAATATTTCAGTAAAATGATCCATGTTTACTGTTTAAATAAATAATAGGGCGACGACCCAGCAATGTAATGGAACGATTTGGATGCAATAATTATAGTCAAGCTATGTCGGACATGGTTAGTACTTGGATGTGGGTGACCATGTCAGGAAAACCATCGTAAAGGTCTTGTACAGCCTGTAGACTCTACAGTGTTTTGCTGCAGGCTGTACAAGCCCTATACGATGGTTTTCCCTGACATGGTCACCCACATCCAAGTACTAACCGTAGACAACTAGGATGAGTAGCAGCTCGCAGGCATCATACCGATGAGCACAAGGTATCAATACTTCCTAATGTTCAATCTGGTTTTCACAAAGGTTATAGCTGCATCACAGCTTTAACGAGTCTAGTTGATATCATTTCTGCTACAGATGTCAGTAATTGTACAATTTTAGCATTTTTGGATTTTAGCCGAGCTTTTAACACTATAAATTATAAATTGATGCTTAACATATTACATTATATAGAATTTTCTGAAAGTACTATTATCCTTTTATGCAATTATTTAAATAATCGTCAACAATATGGATGGTTAAATATGGATAATCGAAGAATGCTTCATTCAATTTGCTTTTTTCACAAAATCGTCACCTTTAAAACTCCTACTTATTTACATCAAAAAATTTCTTTTCGTACTGACGTTCATAATTTAAATTCAAGGATCCACTATCTCCACCTGTATTAAATACTGAACTATTTAGACGATCATTTGAATACCAAATATTTTTTAATTATAACTCCGTTTCTGAAAACTTGAAAAAAATTTAATAATTTAACTTTCGAAGCCAAGTTTAAAGAAATATTACTCCAGAGGCAATCATAACTAGTTGTTCTCTCCTACAATTGTTACGCTTGGTACACTATACTTATACCAGTATATTTAATGATTATTATTCAATTATACATGACAGACATTTGTTGTTGTTTTTTCTTCATGGGTTGAATGGAAGAGCATTTTCGTAGTGATACTAGGTGTCATTGCAGAAAATGAACTCCGCCCTTCATTTTCCATACGTACATATGTATTTTAATTTAAAAAAAATTATGTAACTTTGTCATTTGAAAATAATAAAATAAGCAGATAATAAATAATATAAAAAAAGTTATTGTTTTATTATATAAGTAAGGGTATGTATGGTTTCGCACAATAATTAAATAAGAGGAAGATTCCATGAAATAATAATAACAAATTTTGGTTTTCGTGTCATTTAATCTATTCTATGCAGAATATGAATAAACAAACATTTTTTAATACTAATTGACTAAATGAGAAAATATAATACGAATACATCAGAGAACATAAATACCCACCTATCAATTGGATCAGTTATTCATTGATCTAGAAAGTATAGCAAGAATAATATAAATCGTTTATTCAGTCAAAAATGACTGATTTTACATGATAATACATTAACATTTTATATAAAAAACACAAGAGTTACATGCAACACTTCTGCACACCCACAGAAATATCATGTCATCCTAGGAAACTAGTTATCTTATAAAGACAACGTACCAAGCTACTTTTATTATTATAAAATTAATTCTTTGTCTAATTATCTCAAAGTAAAGTTGTAATAAAAATAATAAATTTCTTTTTAAAAAGATAGTTTTTGAATCGAAATACATAATGTATCCAAAATACATTTATAATGATGAAACAAAGTTAATTTTACAAAACATAACACAAGAAACATCAACTGGTTAGCAAGTAATTACTCAGATTTCTCTCAAATATTATTATGCTCGTAGAGCATTTAATATATTCAGGCAAATCATTAAAAGCCAGTAAACCCTTAAAAAAACTTGACTCTTAGATTTTCCTTTTCGCACTTGTGTACGACGAGGGGTTCCGAAAGAATTTTCGCAATCTGTATAATAATACACCAGAAGTATGTTTTTGAGCAAATTAAAATTTTGTATCTGCCAATATAGGACGTGACATATTTACAGTGGCGGCAATTACAGTCATTATGTCATCAATATATGGTATTAGATACCAGTCAATTTCAACATTTAAAATAGCAAAGTTTTTTAATCGTTGTATAGCTCTCTCCACGTGCACCCTTGCCCTAGCTATTTCTGCAGTTGAAATTGATTCCTCTTTTGATAATTGACTTTTCTTTCTAAGAAAAGGTGGCTGAATCAATTTGACAAAATGGCTTCGACATTCTTCTTCTATGAGAACTGCCTTGTTTGTCATGATTGCATCAGATGGATCCAATTTTGTGATGAGATTTTCATTATTGAATATGGATTTATCAGAAGCTCGTCCACCATAAGCTGGACTAATGTAAGAAATTAATCCTGATGGGGTAGTTCCTACCAAAAATTTCATGGTATGCATTTTTTTATAGTGAGAATAAGACATAATTCTGCAGTTTACACACTTTAACCTTTGTACTCTCACTTCTGTGCAGTCCAATACAACTCTAGTATTCCTGAACGAAGCGAAACATTTTGGCATATTATCCAATACTTCTTCTTTTGTTGGCCAGTAAATGGCTGGTTTGATGCTGATGGCTAAAAGGCTGAGGATTTTATAAAACATACTTGAACATGTTGCATTACTGATTCCAAATAATACTGCCAAGCAAGCAAATGACAAATTTGTCTTCAATTTACAGAAGACAAGAATCACCCATAAATTCATATTGTCCTCGTAAACATCATTATGTGCTGCGACTTCTTTGGTACAAGTAGTATATACCTCTATCACTTTGTTAGACACACCTGAAAAGAAATAATTATGTAATGAAACACATCACAAATAGGTATATACCAAAACAGGATAACATTTAGGATTCATTCATCAAGAAATGGGTGGAAAAGATATATCACCTGTGAAATGGCTGAGCTTTTCATCTGTATTGAGAATTTGTGGAAGTTCAAAAAAATCACAGAAGTCAGTTTGTGTAGATTTATCCTCACTGAACACATGGGTAAGTGGAGTATGATAAGAGGTTTTTGGATGTATAGTTGAACTTGTTTCACCAGTATTCATCACATTATCATGTTCATTCCCACCCAAATGTAGAGAATCATCATGTTCTCTTGATAACTGTAACTCCACTTGCTTATTTTCATCTGAATGCTGCTCCAACTCCATTTCATTTGATTTTTGCCTGAGCCTGAAATAAATCAAATATATAATCATAATGAAAGTAATTGTTTTGAGTCCTTCCTTACCAAAGCCGGTCACTTCTATCCTTAATTTTTTTATGTTGATAATTTGTTACTGGAAGGTTCTGGCTAGGAAAGGATCCATTTTTCAAGCGCTTCTTCTGTGTTGTCGAGGTAACTATATATTGAATAATAAAAAAATGTAAGTTGAAGTGAAGAAAATGTGATAGTAAAAATTACATTTAGGTATCTATGTGGAAAATTATTGAACTTACCAAAAAAAAATCCTCTTTCAGAAAGTGCTTGCTGCAAACAAGCATGTATTTTGAGATAGGCTTCCCTATCTTCAAGATTTTTTGCCATTTCTTCACTGCCTTGGGATTCAAAGGGAATTTATGTAGAGAAATATCCGAAGTACTGTATGATGCACATTGAGGAACTGAGCAGGAACTGAGCAGCCAGGGCACAAGCTTTTAACAAGCCTCAAGTTTCCAAATTTTTTGAGGTTTTGGATTCTGGTCTACAAGAGAAATCTATCACTGTT
This sequence comes from Galerucella tenella, assembly GCA_910591685.1. Classification (NCBI taxonomy): domain Eukaryota; kingdom Metazoa; phylum Arthropoda; class Insecta; order Coleoptera; family Chrysomelidae; genus Galerucella; species Galerucella tenella. Next base: position 9,952 of record CAJUYH010010287.1, read on the forward strand.
GAAAAGATTTACAGTATGGATGAAAGTGGACTGTCTACTGTCCAGAAACCTCCGAAAATATTGGCATCAACTGGGCGCAAACAAGCAGGATCCCTGACAAGCGCAGAAAGAGGCCAGCATGTAACTGTTGTTTGTTGCATAAGTGCAACAGGTAATTATATTCCTCCAGCCTTGATCTTTTCAAGAAAAAACAAAAAAGATGAACTTTTTGATAAAGCACCTCCTGGAAGTTTAGGTTTGTGCCAAGAGTCTGGTTGGATGAACTCAGAACTCTTCGTTCAATGGCTGAAACATTTGTGCAAACATGCTAATCCCTCTCCGGAAAATAAAGTACTCCTTCTGCTTGATGGTCATGTAAGCCATACCTCCTTAGCAGAAGTGTCGTTTTGTAGAGAGAATAACATCATTCTCATGTGCTTCCCAGCTCACTGCACCCATCGTATGCAGCCACTTGGTGTGAGTTCTTTTGGACCCCTGAAGGCGTATTACAATCAGGATTGTACCACATGGATGAAAAATTCCCCAGGTCGTGTTATTACAGCTTACCAAGTGAGTGAACTCTTTTCTGGAGCGTATGGTAAAGCCAGTCCATTCAATTCCAACATTTTTCCCGATTACCTTTTTGTACCAGCGGACACAACTGATATTGCACTAGAAGATACTGAGGCTGAAACACCAAATCCGTTGGGGAAGAAGCTTCACGATGACAATCAAACAGAAGAAGAAAATCAACCAGATGTCGTTTCAGAACTTCCAATCAATAGTAATAAAGTATAGTATATGTAATTAATTCATCTACACTCTTTCTATTGACACTAATTTCGTTAAAATCGGTTGATTCAAACCAAAGTTATAGGTATTTTTCCACAAACACATTCCCACTCTCCCCCACCCTTTATTCGGAAAAATAGAATAAAAAGTACTTGAACAAATTTGTGCGAAATTTAGGCCTTTTTTTAGTTTACTTATTTAACACTGGGTATAATTAAGCATATTTCACAAAAAACTGGTTTTTAAATTTTTCTTTACAGGTTACGCCCCTTAGCGGTTAACCTAGAAACTTGAAAGTAATTTCCAGCAATTTCTCTTGTCCACTTTTCCTAAGGAAATTTTTTTTCCCAAAGTTATAACATGAATAGTTTCTCATATATAGCCGAGAGATCGGCTTATTGGACCACCCGGTACTTTTAAAGGTATTTTTTGTATTATAATTTAATTATTGTTCGTTCTTATTTCATTTAATTTAGTGATGTTAGAAGAAAAATAAGCTCGTTTTTAGTTGATATTATTTTAGTTTTTCCAGAATAAGTTCGCTGTTAGTTCATTTAATTTAGTGTTGTTAGTATATTATAGGAACATATCTTATTATACAATTATATTGTATTTTGTTTTGTTTCTATTAAGAAGTAATTAATGTTTGAATAAGAAATTAATAAATATTTCTGTTGTGAAAATGGTCTAATTAGTCGGCTTTAAGATAATTTTAAATTGCGTTACATGGGTTTAATGAGTTAGGCTGATGATGAAGCTGAGGTAGAGTGTGTAACTTTTAAAAATTTTTAAATTTAAAATTGTAATCGCACTTGTAGTCATATTTTTTATTACTACAATTTTAACCAGTAGCCGATTACTTTTTTCACAATGTAATTGTAATCAGTAGTCGATCACTTTTCTAGCTATGTGGTCGTAATCAGTAGTGGATTACTTTTTTCCTGTAGTCGTCCCAGCTCTGTTCTCATTACTACCTGGAAGAAATTATTTAGTTTCTAACAAATTTTAATTATAGTCAGTCTGGACATATAAGATCCTAACTTTATAATCTTCAATTAGATAAATAACATGTTATTGCAGGTACTTTATTGTGTAACGCGCATATATACAAAGGCCAGGAAAAAGAAGAAAAACAGTGACTTGACATACCACTTAACTGATGTTCTATGTTCTAGAAGGTTCGATTTTGATCAATACACTTTTGGCGCACTACTTTGTTTATTTTTGGGCACCTGATTATTAAATAATCACAATAATTCCATGTATCGAAGAAGAGTGTTACAACTCAAAATTTTCAATTTTTGAGATTCCGGAAGGAATCAACTCAGAAAATGGACCAGTTTTATGAGAAAAAATGTTATATCTCCATTTCAAATTTTGCCCGAAAAATAGCGACATATAACACGGAGATTTCCGCGAATTCCAGTAGTGTAATTGTGCAACAGCGCAACAATTTAGTTTATCACCGACTTTTCTTGTGATAGTGTCGTTGCGTCTCAAGAATATTGTTACATTTCGAATTGAAACTTTCTGTGCAGTGGTGATTCTCACATAAAACTGTTGTATCGCTATTTAAAACTCTTGTATTATAAGGTGAGTTAAATATTTTATCAGTGATGATAGTACTTTCGTATCGGTAGGTTGTACGAAGCTATTAACAAAACCGGTCGTTAGTCTTTATCGTTTTCGAGTTTCTTGTTTTATTTCAAGTGTTTACTTAAAAATTTATCGTTTGGAGATCTTAATCAAATAATTTTTCCCCCATTATGGGGGATA
>CAJUYH010010288.1:0-12498 GCA_910591685.1 Galerucella tenella
CATTCTGACATCGTGCATTATAGACAGATAGATAGTTTATTGACCTTAAATACAATATTTAGTACATACAGTCATAAATACATAAAGTAAAAATTAAATATAAAAAATACGATACATCAAATTTATCTAATGTAATGAAATAAAAATAAATATGAAAATAAACACAGTAAGCAACAGAAAACGTTTTACTAGTTTGCTGAAAGCACCCGTATTCATTTTAAATACATTATATAAATTACAATCTACTCGATTGTTTTGCGATAAGCAGATTCTTCATCTCGATGGTACAAGAGAGGTAGAGGTCTCTATTATAATTATGAATATCCGCGTGGGATACCAACAAATCAATATTGAGATGAATACTCATCAGAAATTCATGAATGTATATACAAGGGAAGGATTTTGAACTTCTTGAACAGCTTCTGACATGGATCGCCCTATTGAACATTTGCGATGATACGAACAGCCATTTTTTGCAATGAAAAAACTTTTGAAGTATTTGTTGCTCCGCCCCACAGTATAACACCATAGTTGAGATGACTATGAACGAGTGCAAAATAAACTATTCGTAGAATATTTTGACCCAAACAACTTTTAATCTGCTTTAAAGCGAATAGCCATCATTATGCTTGTTGAATAATATACTATTAGTCTTTCTATCTTTCTTTTTGGTACGAAGTCCTAGAACACCTTGTATGCAGTCGAATGATGAATTGTTTTTTCAGTCTTTTCTGCATTCCAGGGAAAAATCCGACACCTTTTGAATTGGAAGTAAGGTTAGGTATTATTTCTTGATAATAATGACCATCAATATAGTATGACAGCTCACATTCATTTCGAACTCTTCAATTTCAATGCTTCCGGCATTTCTTCTTTTCTATCGTTACATATTTAGTCTATTTTATAATAATAAACAATTAAAGAGGTAAGGATTGATCCTTAAGGTACTTGACAATACACGAGGATAATTGACATTTGTATAGGAATTCAAAGAATCTCTATAAGTACCGTTAACATTATTGCTGGATGTATAGATAGAGTATTACATTTTTTCCCTACTAATAAATGGTTAATAAAGTTGCATGTAAGTAAATTTCACCAAATATTTATCCTTTAACATTCAACATTGACCCCAATCGTCCTTTCAACCATAAATACGGATCTGGACGTTTTCCCTGAACGAGTTTTCGTGAAAAGAGCGCAGCAGTTTTCCCCCGTGACCGTGATTTATTGCCCAAATGGATTTTGTTTGGTTTCATTTGGTTTGGTGTGTAGAATGGAACACAGCACCCTTAGAAAAAGAATTCCAATACTAACAGGACGAATAATTCTTCTCAGATTCAGTGGCGTTTTTTTTTTATCCAAAACCATATATAAACATTAATTAGACTGTTTTTATTTCAGATATAAAACCAGTCGAAGGATCAATACGCTTTTATACGCTTAATCTCTGAATATACATTTTGTAGAGCTCTCATGGCCATTTGCGCGGACTTTTCTTGAGCTTCACTTAAATTAAGTAATGCTTAAAAATTGAGGTATGATTAAAACGTAATTATTTGCACCGACTGAACTTAAACCCATCCGTAGCAAAGTGGGGGAACACACCGGCAACGTTGCATTTCCTAGTACTTTTCGTGTCATTTCAAATGAAATTGGTACTAGTGCACTTGCCCCGCGACCCAAAACTAACCTATAAAAAAGTAAATCTCATGTAAATCTGTGACGTAAATGCAGTAACAGTAAATGTTTGTTACGATTTGCACTTGGCACCAAAAATTTCTTTATTTCTAAACCCTTAACCACTTTGTTTATCAAATTATCGCAGCACATGATGAATACTGAAAAAACGTCCTCCAAACGAGTACGATCATAAAATTTTTCGGCATCGGAGAAAGTTGGTTCTTACACACAAATACAAAGTTTGAATAAAGAACTGACTTTGTTACAATGAGAAGAAAGCATCGACTTGGCTACACATAACTTCGGAGTTTAATGCGGTGTCACCCAATCTTTGTGCAAGAAGTGTGGAATAATTAAAAAAAATGGTTAGATATTAAAAAAAGGAGGTACGAAAAGAAGTAGCAGAAGAGAAAAAGAGCATGTTTCTGACTGGTGACATAATAATCTGTGAATGTAACGAACGTGTTTAAAAGTGAGGTTATAAATAACAACTTTAAATTTAAAAACCTGTTAAGCCCCCAATATCGGCGACTTACCTTAAGTAATACTTTAGCTACTTTACGTGGATCTTAAACTGCCGTGCAAGTAATTAAGGAAACCTTTTGCTTCAAGCGACCCTTAAAATGCCCGCGCAAACGGCCATCAGTCATATTCTACATTCTACTCAATGAAATGTCACTTTTATGTCAAATCGGATTGTTCGTTTCACTATTACTGTCTTATTAATAAAAATTTCTTACTCCGCCCTTACTCCTAGATTAGTCAGAGACTAGTTACTCTGAGACTAGCGTAGGTTTAAAGAAGTGATACAATTGCTATTAATAAACTCCGACTAAGGAGGTAATAGTTACTCTTTCCTTATTACTGGGTTTTGACATGACTTAAGGAAGATTCACAGTTGTATGGTAGGAATTGACCAATAAAGTGACGTTATGGTGACATTTTTTCTGTTTTTTATTGTGACATGTGTCAGTGCTATGTTCATTCATTTCAAAAATAGTTATCTCATAATTATCTCTCAGTTTGTATTTTGTGTTAAAAGTAGTATTTCCGAATTTTCTTCACGTTTTTTATTTTTAATACCTAGTTATATATATTTAGTATGAGTTCTGTTGAAAAACTCACTCTCACTAAAATTGAAGGAATCAAAAAAAGGCGTGCTGAGGAGAAACTACAGATTACTATACAACGCAAAGAACATGAAAAATTTTTGCAACAAAAAGAAAAGGAAAAAATAAATAAAAACTGATGAAAAAATTTAATTTTTAATTCTATAGCTTTTAATTCCTCTTCTAACAATGTTTTTGAGGGATTCGCCCGAATTTTATAACATTTAATTTTTCTGATCGGACGAATATTTTCTGCTTCTTCCAATTCTTCCATCTTTCTCAAATCTTCCAAATAATAATCCCTTTCTTCCATCGCAAAATAATTACTACTCACTGAACCAAAGCAAATACTTAATAAATATACATAATTGATAAAAATAAACTGAATAATAATACGAACTGATAATGCAAAAACGACAAACTAAATTTCGAATTAGAATATGACATTTATAATACCACAATTGACAGCTCAACAAAACTAGGGTTATATTTATTCGAAGGTTATTCCGAGCTTAAACTACCTATTTCCATGGATTAAAATTATTACCAAAGTTAGTCCCAGACTAACCTCGGAGTAGCCTATTCCTTGTCTAATATGAGTTTATTAAAAGCATATCTGTCAAACTGATGGTTTAAGCATGGAATAAAGTTAGTCTCAGGTTACTCCGTGTTTATTAATAAGACCGTTATTAGTGTTTTAAATTTATCGATTTTCATGGTTATAACCACAGAACTACTGTTTACTTCTGTGGTTCTAGCAACAAACAAACGTCAATTCATTTGACATACAGTTTCGGTTTTCTGACAGCCATAATTATTTCACAAACGCAGTTATTTGTTGATTCTAAATAATCTCCGAGCTAATTTTTATTTGTCGAAGTAAATCCATTAAAATGGAGATATAATAGCTCCACTACCAACTACACAGTAACCAAAAACCAATCAAAATTCACCTTTTTCGTCTACCCTAATTTTCTTGTGATTAAATTTTTTTTGTACCTTTCGTGTCGAACGATCCCCGATAATAACTAATAACTACATCAGGTAAAGCAGAGGCTAGCACGTAATAGTAGGGCTTCTTTTGTTTCAGGCGATCCAATAAAATGATTAACCAGCCTTCTAGGTAGATTATTTTAAGCTACCACTCCCTGATAATTTGAAAAAAACACCATTTTGTTGATGGAATGACGTACACTATTTAAAATGGATTAATCATACAGTTCAGGTGGAAATAATTTTCAAAATATAAGTAATATATTCGATTTCTGGACAATAAGAATGCCGAGTTAGTTGAAGTTTTTACGATTTACACTCGTGAAACAACATTTTACTAAAACCACCGATTTTCTGAAGGAAATAAAAAAATATGAAAACATTGTGTCACATTTGTGAATTTACAGCAGACGAAGGAACTTATCAAAATCTACAAGCTTTTAATCAAATTAAAACTAGAATATGCAAGCCTAGTCTACCTGTTTTCCAAAATATTGCTTTTCGTATTAGTCTAGCTGTCTTTAGAAGTCCAACCACCAGCTTACACCTTGGGGCTAACGAACTCTCATTCGTTTGGGTACAACTGCCCAGGCACTTGAACTGAATCTTTGTACCATTACCCATGTTCTACGTACTTCCATTCCAAAAGCTTCTTGTCTTCTATATAGGCCACCAATTTATCTGGAGGGATCTTCAGTAGTTGTGATGTAGGTGTTTCATCGTTAAGGACGACAATTAATAAATAGCTCTATCTAACGTATACAATGAGATGAATAAAATCAAGCACACCTTCATATTGAAAAATTACAAACTGACACCCACAAATTTCTGCTCAAACAACAAAGGTTTCTTCTAAGCAACATTGATCTGGACAAGACGTCTCTTGATACAAATACACGTGACCCAAAAATACGTCTAAAGGAGATACCTACTAGTCTCTGAGATTTTAATCGGGAACTAGCTTGAAGGAACGGGGCGCAATAGATCTATTAGGTTTCAGCATGTCACCCATGCGAAAAAGCATTCCATTTTGATCTGACCTACTAAGTCCAAGTACACAATGACTTTAAGAATAATGGCAGAATTTTTGAATTATACTTCTACAATTTGCATTCATTGTTTTATTAAGAGGGACCTCACAATTTAGACACCCCTGATTTAGTGAAATTAAGAGTTGAAATTTTAACAAAATATAACTTGGACCTTTGTCTTGTGGATGAGGTATTTTGATCAAGCTTCAGATTGTTATAAAGAAGATATGGGCCATCTAGTGATGGTGTGATTTTGACAGTTTTGACAATTTGTGGTCACCGATTTGAACGCAAAGACATTATCCCCAAAAGAAAAACTAGAGAATTTGATTCTGAAAATATGAAATCTCAAATCATTGTGTTTTTTGAGATTTGTTGCACGGAAAATTTTGCAAACGCACTTTTGTACACTAGTTCAGCTGTTCCATCGTCTTGATGGATGGCGCTGTATGGAACTTCAATGACAGATGACGACGGTCAAATGTCGTTGTTATGTCATGTGTTTTGTGCACATGAAAAATAACGCAACAGAATTGTAGGTACCACCTCTTCTCTTCCCAAGGAGCGTGTCCTCATAGAATTTTGCAGCTTCAACATAAATCGTAGAAAAGCTAGGACAATTTTCGGATTATTTTTCACTCATGCTCAAATCATTTGCAAAGGAGCAGGGTGAGAGTTATTTTGAAAATTCGCAGAGGTTAGAGTGTTTGAGGTTTGTTTATTGTGTGTTGTTCATTTTTATTTTTACTTTTCAAATTTAATATTTACCAAATGAAGAGATATTTGAACATAGTTGATCATCATGAAGTGAAGACGATGTTCTTCTTGATGTGATCAATAATCTTATAATTCCAGAAGTCTTACAAGATAATATTAAAAACGAAAACTTTGTGGAAGAGACTGTCCCTCAATACAGTGATGATGATGAGTTATCTTCAATAATTGTCAATGTAGTTCGGTTAGGTTAGTTTAGTTCTATAGACCATGCGGGGTGTTCGAGTTTTTTCAATTTTAAACGGTCCTAAAATAGTCCTTGGGACTGAATGAATGAAGTACGCAGCTATTTCTGCGCAATTCCAGATTGGTTTACGGACTGTTCAGAAGCAAAAACCCGCGAATAAAGCTAATATAATGAAACGTTAACTTTGTTAGTTAACATTTCAGATAATAAAAATGTGCAATAATGACTTCAGAATTTTGATTTTTGGTGGAATAGTCTATATAATTATCTAAAAATATTTCATTCAAATATTTAATAAATTATTTAACTTTTGTGATTTGTGGTGGAATAAACTGGAAGACCAAAAATCAATATTCAAGAGGTATTTTACCGCGAAATTTAAAATTTCGAATGGCCTTTAAATACGGATGAGAAAGGTACCGGCAGGTCTTCTCTCATCGTCTGTTGTCGTAGCAAGTTGGAACTGTGCAGTAGTCCAAGTAATAAATTTAAGAATTTTCACAAAATCTTATAAGCAGCCGTAACTTTTTGAGTTCCCTGGACAAAGTTCTTTGGACATAGTTCCCTGGACACAGTTCCCTAGACACAGTTCCCTGGACAAAGTTCTTTGGACATAGTTCCCTGGACACAGTTCCCTGGAAACAGTTCCCTGGACAGTTCCCTGGACAAACTTCCCTGGACAAAGTTCTTTGGACATAGTTCTTTGGACACAAGTTCCTGGAACACCGTAATGGATAATCTATAATAAATTCCTGACAAACAGTTTTTGGATACAAATTTTTTTGAGACATCAAGTACTTGAAATACAACATCCCGAAGCTATAGTTTCCTGATAGTCTACCTGATAAAAGTTTTTTTTTTACATGGAGTAACCTGGATACAGTCCATAGAAGTATATCAACAGATCAAGTTCAACTTCATCTTCATATGTTTTTTTTGTGCTAAGTATTTTTTTATATATCTTTTTTGTATATTGTCTACTAACCCATTTTCTTTGTAATTTCAAAATCTTAATTATATACATTTTTTTACGTAGTGGTTTTATTTATTATACAGAAACTAAGTTCCTTCTTTTTTTTAAACAGATTAAAAGTTAGCTGACCTTTAGATTTGATTTTCTTTCTTGGCGCCCTAAAATTGCTTTCTCTTTTTTTTCTAGTTTTGCTAAAAAATTAACTTTTTTCTTTACATCAATAAGGTAACAAAGCCCTGTGAACTGGCTTAGTTTACCTCCAAATCTATTGGTTAGTTAGGCAAGAACCTGCATTATTCAACATAAATTTTTTTTACGTCATAGGACTTTTTAGTGTTTCATCAACGTTTATCAAAAACAAAATTACTGTTTCATTGGCGCCCAACGTGGCGCCCAACATCATTTTTTTTAAATTTCATTGGAGCTCTAGCTTAAAACATTTATTGTGCATCAAACTTTGTGTCAAGGACATAGGAGTCATAGTACCTTTACTTTTATATAAAAAACTTATTGGAGGTAAATATTGATGAGTTTCTTTCTTATTAGAAGTATTTTTTTTAGAACCATCTAAAAAATTTCGGCAATATAATAAATTACATTCTTTTCAATTCAATTTGAAAGGAAAAATAAAATAAGAAAAAGGCACAATACAAGCAAATAATTTAATACCCAGTAAGCATGTCTTATAACATTTGGCAGTAGGAAACGGTGTTCTAGCTAGAGGCATTTCTAAATAAAAATAGAGGTGGGAACAAACATTTTCAAAGCGCTAGACTAAAAGTTGACAACCATAGAGAAGAATTTATACTAACTTCTAAAGTCAATGTGAAGTCGTTAGAAAAAAACATGAAAATAACAAAAAGAATCATGAATATCTTATGGAAATTTTGTCCAACGGCAGCCATGGAAGTGATTCTTAAGCTCACACCACTACATAATGTCACGGAACACTATAACAATCGGAAAGGTCTCTCTTCGTCGGCTCTTCTGATCTATGTCAGACAGAAATTTCAATGACACTTCAAATTTGTGCTTTCTAACACTTCTTTACGAACACAAACAACAATCTAGGCGTGATCTAGGCAACGTCGAAATGTGATCCTATTTTCGACAGAATGTCACTGCGCACGAAAGCTGCGCGTACCTATTGTTCTATGGCAAGAGACTCTTCCGATTGTTATATTGTTCCGTGATAATGTGGTGGAAAGTGTGGCAGAAAGACCAAGATAGAGACTAAGTAGAGGAGGGATCATAAAAAAAAACCACCTCCTTACTTTCTAGAAATAAGAAAACCTTGGACATGTCACAAGATGGTACGATGGAAAATTATAACTTTTCAAAGAAATTCGTTACGAAATTAAGCAACAAAAAGGAATGGAATCTTCTCCAATAAACAGTAAATAAAGCTAAATAATGTAATACTAATTTGAACATTTATTAATTGATGTAACATTCAATAACAGTTCCTGACGTCCTCCCTCTCCTTCGAAAATAAGAAACTCCTAAGATCCGAAGGATATCCCGAGGGATTGTCCGCTGGTCCCCCGTCGCTCCTGGCCGACGCTCCTCCAACGCCCGATGTCGGGATTTAGAGTAACAGAAGTCAGATCATTCGGAGCTGTTGTACGGTGGCTCACTAAACATGATGGATGTCGGAGGGTAACATTCAATCAAATCTCCCGAAATAATCTACGGAGTTTGATTTGATGGCAAGTCGGATAGTTGGTGGAATTCCGTATGGGGCGGGAAAAGGGAAAGGGGAAGACGCAATTTCGGTACATTTCGGGCATATCTCTGATTGCCTTCACTGTGCCGATGCCGGGAGGCTAATGGGATCTCTGGGGTATGGAATTAAAGGAATGAGCCAGGCTATCGGGATAAATTCTTTGAAAAATTACAGTTTTTCTATAGAAAAAAACTTAATGGCACAAAAAGCAGAGTCAAAATATATTGGATTATCACAGTTGCCTGTAAAATTGTCGATTAATAGTTTAAGACTATTAACGCCTTACAAAATTTTGAAAATACTTCTAGGGCTACATACCTCGACAGACATTGAAATACACACGCTTTACTTAATATCTACGACAAAATTTTACGTGAAACTGTGATAAAATCTACTGATTGTACAAACAGACGTTTGTCAATTGGAGTTTTGGTTTGCAGTGGTTTGCAGTAGAAAGTAAATATTATGTCACTGTTATCACAGTTTCAACATATCCTTTATTGATGGATAGGTAATTGATTGTGATGTCAGCCAGGGTAGGGGATCTCTGAAGGCGCGAGGGTGCTGCCACATAGGGAGTCCCGTCAGTACTAAAATTTATAATTTAATGAGACCTGTAACGCCGCTAGTGGTAGTTGCAGATTCTCCCACATATATCAGCGCTGACATCCTAACGTGTTATCAATGATCCTAACCTGACAGTTGTCTGACAACTACAGGCCAACGTTTTACGACGTGTTTCGTGAGATTATGATGTCAGCCATAGATAAAAAATACTTATAGATGGGAAACTGACCCGTGGCGCCCTCTACTTGTACGTGTGGCGCCACCTTGAGAGTCCCGTCAGTACCTCTAACACAAATCAGATGGTTGTGAACTTCGCTAACAGCCGAAAAAGAAAATTCCTGTAATTTTACAGTTTTTGGCGGCATATTCAAAATTACTGTAATTTTACTTTCATTGCAAAATGACATTTATGGTCCATTTTTGATATTTCATCTAAAGTTACTAAACATTAGATTGATATGACAATAATAACAATCAAATAGTCAAGTAAAATTGAATGAAATGTCAAAAAATGAACCATATAATACCTGAAGTGAGGGAAATAAAGCAATAATCATCAAACTTATATATTTTATTGAAGTATGCAATAAATGGAACGTTTTTTCACATATTTCAATGACAAACATGAAGAAAAATAACAATGCTGGGAAGTTCAAAGCTGTATGGAAGAATAGGTTCTTTTCCCTTCGGAGCCGTCCTTTCGCCGGTACCACCTCAGCCTCCTGGGCTTATTGTGGATACTCCTAGTGTTCTGACTACAACCTATTCAGCCAATCCTGTATTAGCTCATACAGGTTCTTAGCTGGTTGATTGTAGAAGTCTTCTGGAGTCATTTGGGTTCTACCATAAAGTTTCTGCCTTCTGTGGTCCAGCGACTCACAGTTGCATAGTATATGCAGAGCTGTTTCGGTATCCTTTTTGCATCTTCTGCATGTAAGGTCTCCGTTGTACAGCCCTATTTTGTTTAGGTGCTCCTTTGTGGGAAAGTGTCCCGTAAGTAGCCCCGTAGTGGTGCGCAGTTTGTTCCTGCTCATTGAGAGCAGTTCTTTCGCTACTTTTTCTGATGGTTCTTTTATGAATTTCTTCCCATGTATTTGCCCAGTCGTATTCTTCCAGTATTTCTTGTGTTGTTCTTTCAACCACCCTTTTAACCATGACCTGGTTAAGCATCTGGGGATGCCCACAGCAGGTTCGGGTCCGTTCATCAGAGTTGACGATCCTACTCTTGCGAGTTCGTCAGCTTTTTCATTGCCTGCGATTCCTTTATGACCTGGTACCCACTCCAGTGTTACACTGTTCCGAGTCGCCAGTCTTCTAAGTTCTTCGCCGCATTCCCATACTAGCCGAGATGTCACCCTATAGCTCTGAAGTGCTTTAAGGGCGGCTTGGCTGTCGCTGTAGATCCTGATCTGCCTGTTGTTGTAGGCTCTCATACTGTTAGCCCTTGCACACGCAAGTATTGCATAAACCTCTGCTTGGAATACAGAGGCGTATTTTCCTAGCGAGACGATTCCTTCAGATTTGCTCGTCTTGCTGTATATGCCCGCTCCGGTGCCGAGTTCATTTTTAGATCCGTCTGTATGGAAGAATAACTACTTCTGTCACTTTTCATTTAATGAAACATGTTTTCTACAGCTCTCACTATATTAGAAATTCTAGTACTGACTGGACTTCCTATGTGGCAGCACCCTCGCGCCTTCAGAGATCCCCTACCCTGATGTCAGCATCGTCTTCAGTCCGGGATTGGGCTTGGGCTCACAGAGCTCTCGGATGAAGTGAATATCTACCTTGTACTGATAAGGAGCTCCGGCGTGTTAAGGCGTTAATGGTATAAAAATATCTGGTATAATTCTCTAACAACAAAAAGTACCACCTTAAAAAGATGCATATGAGAGTTTTTTGTTTGCCCTGATTGAATAATTTAATGTACGCCTCTGGTTTATTTAAGTAAGTCGGCCATATTGAGAAGCCACTTTGGTCGATGATTCTTTATACTGTTATGTTCTCTCCTCTCTCTTTAACCTCGTTGATTTAATCCCATTGAATCTCGTTAAAAATTAGTTCCAGAATCTACCACGTCAGCGGTACTAGTTAAAGTATTTGGCAAGCTGCCCAAATCTATGACTTTTATACTGTTTTTTGACGTTTAATATCAATTCGCTTTATTTTGTGAGCTTTTTTTAAATAGTTTTTCCAATTTTTCAACGCTTCTTAAATGTCTGACGAAGAAGAAGGTAATAAATTGACCGAAGATCAAATTGAGGAGTTCCAGGAGGCGTTCGATTTATTTGATAGGGATAACGATGGTACGATTACACTCAAGGAGTTCTGTACGATCATGAGGGCTTTTGCACAACAACATTACGAGATAGAATTGGAAAATATGTTTAAAGATGCCGACCCCGAGGATGTTGGAACCATCAGCTTTGTACAGTTTTTAGGAATATTGGAAGAGAATTATCAAGAAGATAAAACCTCTGAAGGAATCTCTGAGGCGTTTCGAGCATTTGATACATTGAAAAAAGGGATGATACCGGCTGAGGATTTGAGGGAATACATGATGTCTTATGGTAAGTTCTTTATTGCTTATAATATTATATTGATTTAAATGTTATTCATTTTGTTAGGAGATAAATTATCGGAAGAAGAAGCTGTAGAGTTTGTGAAAATGGCGGATATTAACAAAGACGGGAAAATTATGTACGAATATTTTGTTAGCAAAATGGCATCTGTAATGGAAAAAAAACCGAAAAAAGAACCTAGGTTTAAAGAAGAACCAAAAAAATCGAAATCCAAAAAGAAATAGCTTTTAATAAACCAGTATTGTGTCACGTATTTATATAAATGTCAGAAATAAAACTTTCAATCTTAAAGATAATATGGAAATTTGCTACAGAGGTAAAACTTGCCCGAAATTGGGATTTTGAAAAAAAAATTATTTATTTTTTTATGTAGGTATTTCAAAATTTTAATATTATTTATATTTATATTTAATGCGATAAACTTAAAAATGATTCCAATTATTTATAAGCAATTGAAATTGATAAAATATAAAAAAAAATCACCTGACTATATACGCGCCATGATTCGTCACCATAGTTGTGACGTCATAATGTTATAGCTATTTTATAACAGTACAGCATTTACGGCAATTGGGGAGTTCAGTCTAAGGCCAGTGTGGCCAACAAAAAGTGGCTTTTTCTGACAAGAATGACAGTTGAAGTCAGTGGAAAAAGTAATTAGGCATTCCAAATCACGTGACCCAATATGGCGTCTGCGGGCAAACAATTGTCTTAAGTGTCATAAGAAAGCATTTAGTACAAGGTGAATAAATTGTTTAAACGGCATTATCTCCAAAGTTGTGTGAATTTGTGATTGTTGATAGACTTTTTAAGATGCAGAGTGATTATTTAAAGACATTATTGTTGCAAAATCCAGATATTGGCAAGAGGTAA
>CAJUYH010010289.1:0-12494 GCA_910591685.1 Galerucella tenella
TGGGTGCCAAAAAATCCTGATTTTTTGGACAATTTATGTTTTTTTTTATCTTGTCCAATCTTTCAAACTACTACTACTACTAAATGTGCAGGCGAGCCTTGTCCTAGACAACTCAAGCCAAGGTTCCGACACTGAGGCCACTGGCGGGCCCATTGTGCCAATCCTGCTACCTAGTCATCCATGAAGCCGAGCCCTTCAATAAAGGCCGCAACCTTTTTCAGTGGATGCCTGCTTGTGTCTCCAGGAGCCATGACAGTGACTCCGAAGATTCGCCTGCGTAATACAGCCCAGTGTGGACACTCTAAGAGAACTTGAACTGACGTTTCATCAGTCATACCGCAACCCCTACATAGGGAACTTTCCTCTACTCCTAGATTGTAGAGGTGCTTCCTCATACAGCAGTGCCCTGTTAGGAGTCCTGCTATCTTCCTTAGCCTACTCCTTGGTAGTTCAGTGGCTGCCCTGGCGTGTCCATCAGTCCATCCCTTCAGTAGAAGTTTGGATTGTCTAGGACCCTGCAGAGCATTCCAATGAGCGAGGTGCTGATTCCTCAGCCACTTCTTCGTCTCCTTGCGTATTCTTCGTTTTGTTAGGCCCAGGGTCGGGCCCGGGCCGCAGAAAGGAGCTACCGCCCCTTCCGCAGCCAGTGCATCCGCCATCTCGTTGCCTTCAAAACCAGAGTGGGCTGGAATCCATTCTAGCCGCACCACGTTCCGCCTTGCAAGATTAGCAAGTAGTTCTCGACATTCGTTAGCAAGTCCTGAGTTGCCGGTATACCCACTCGGGGCTTTAATTGCTGCCCGACTGTCGGAGTATATGGTTATGCGTCGATCCACATAACCTCTGTCTAGGTTTATCTGCGCACATTCCAAGATAGCATATATCTCGGCCTGATATGCAGATACACCCTCACCCAATGGTACACAAATCTGTGTTCTTGGGTTCCTGGAGTAAATTCCAGCCCCTGCTCTATCACCGGAGCATGAGCCATCTGTGTACCAGACGGTCCCATTAGGCTGTGTATTCCTCTCTTTTTCCCAGGACTCTCTATCCCGTATCATGGCCCTATATGGGGTAGCGAAGTAGTACTTACGCAGGCATTCATCAGCCGCTCGAGCCAGAACTGGAATATCTTCCAGGAGCCGGAGCTTCTTGACGTGCCTGCACTCTTCCCCTCTTCGCACGTATCCCAGCCGTTTCAAGCGCAGGAAAGCCCTCCCCGCCTCAGCCTCGATCACATGGTGAAGAGGCCGAAGATCAAGGATCACCTCCATCGCAACAGTTGGTGTAGTTCTCATGCAGCCAGTTGCCCCCAAACTGACCACCCTTTGAAGGCGTGCCAGTTGCGATCTAGCCGTGACCAAGGTTACCCTCGGCCACCAGACCAGAGCCGCATATGTGAGCATAGGCAGCATAATCACTCTATAGAACCATATGATCGTTTTGGGGGTCAGTCCCCACCTCGGACCAATGGCTCTCCTACAGGCCCAATACGTGTTTGTCACCTTGCTTAGGCGACTATCAAGATGAGCCTTCCATGTCAGTGATTTATCAAGGATCACTCCTAGATACTTCACCTGTTCAACCACCGGCAGTGGTACTCCGTCAAGATTTAGACCCTCAGGTCTTATACCTCTCTTTTTGGTGAAAGCAACTATCTCAGCCTTGGCAGGATTAACTGCAAGTCCGTGTTTGTTACACCACCCATGTACCCTATTCAGAGCCCTTTGCATGAGGTCCCTGAGAACGGTAAATCTTTCAAACTATGTGGCGTAAGGAAATACTACCTGGCAGAGCATTAAATTGCCTTTAAAAATAAATTCGTCAAACCCAGATGCAGGCTATCAAACTAGGTGCCTATTTTTTAAGATAGGTGGCGCTATTCTTGAAATTCCCTGAAATTTTCACTCCCCACGGAAATCTTGACATTTCTAGTCCCACAAAATTTCACTCGATTTCAAAAAGCAGTATTCTTGAAATCAGGGAATAGAAATGAGTGAGGGAAAAAAGAAACAGTGTTGTCTAAGTTCTCAAAATTGTACTACCAATCAAAACAAATTTTGACAGTATAAGTAAACTGTGCTGTTTTTGCCTTACCAAATAAGACGATGTTTTCAACTTCAACCTAACCTTTTTTTTCTTCGCGGCATTTTTGGTTCTGTTTTTGGTTTTGTGTCCATTAAAAAATGAGTTAGTTTCCACTTGATAAACTCTGGGATTTTTTGCTTTTACCTTAGTTTGTATGGTCAAGGATGATGTTCTTGTCTGAGCCTACATACATTTCAATAACATCCTCAACGAGAGGTTTTGTTGATCTAAAAATTTGAAACGGATTGGTCTGTGAAAGAACATCTCTTCCAATATTCATTTCTTCCCAAGCCTCCTCAATATCATCAACCAAGGCATCATGCCAATGCAAAAGTTGGTTGAATTCATCCATAATGCATTAATTTACCGAAAAAAAGTTGAAAAGTCTACAAAAACCAAGAATAAAATATCCTTATATTGCCAAAAAGCAAGCCAACGATAAGTTTTGGGGTTAAATCTAAATATTTTCACATTATTTTGGTTTTTTTCTCTCAGACATTACCAATAGAATAAAATTCCCCAAGGGAGTGATAATTTCCCTCATTTTTCGATAGAAATTTTTCAAATACGGCATCTTAAAATTTGAGGGAACCACGCCCACAATAGCGGCAAAGAACGAGTGAACGTTTTACCCACTTTACGTTAGCGCGGGTGTAATTTAGGCGCTAACCATCCTTCTTTATCTGTCTGACCAAGAAGGGTAGATAATACGACATGTATTTTCATCGCTAAGAAGAGCAGGTAGGTCGAGTCATAAAATAACTCTTATCTTAATAATTTAACCACCAATATTTGGAAAACCCCAATAGTTTTCTATTTCTTATTTTCTGATATTTTCATACATAGTTACACTTTGATCAACCGGGTTTGGGCCTGGGCTTTCTTGTTTTTTTAGTTTTTTATTTCTTATTTTCTAATATTTTTATACATAGTTACACTTTGATCAACCGGGTTTGTGCCTGAGTTTTCTTGTTTTTTTAGTTTTTTATTTCTTATTTTCTGATATTTTTATACATAGTTACACTTTGATCAACCGGGTTTGGGCCTGAGTTTTCTTGTTTTTTTAGTTTTTTATTTCTTATTTTCTGATATTTTTATACATAGTTACACTTTGATCAACCGGGTTTGGGCCTGGGTTTTCTTGTTTTTTTTTTTAGTTTTCTATTTCTTATTTTCTGATATTTTTATACTTATTTACATTTTGATCAACCGGGTTTGAGCCTGGGTTTTCATGTTTTTTTTTTTAGTTTGAATAACCGGGTTTGGGCCTGGGTACTTCAGTCGGTTGGCGCCCAAAATACACATAGGATTAAAATGACCCTTCGGTCTTGGCGCCCAGTTTAGCGCCCAAATTACATTCGCCCCACGCTAGGGGCTATATTCTTGATTGATGGAATAGAGCTTTCCGATGAAACACATTTTGCCTTTATTTTGCTTTGCTAAAAAAATTATCAAATATCGAGATAGGACGTAACAGAAAAAAAGGTTTGAAATCAGTCGAAAATATATGAATGTACAAGGTGTTCCATAAAGTAACAAATTCAATATCAACTGCTGTCAAAATAAATGTATTTTAGTAGTTCAGGGCATTTAGAACAAAATCACTCGAATAGAGGAAATTTTGGAGCACAACAGATATCGAGATGCGGTTTTCTGCATTGTCTTCAGAAAGGTCCCAGAAAAAACTGGGAAAAATGTGAGTTAGCACTTGTGTGAAAAACGCCTTCTGAGCCGGAAAATGCATTTTCCAATTGCATCATTACTTGCACCATTATGGGAACGATTGGAAACTCGGAAAGCGTTACTCGGGCATTAGAATTACCCGGTGGTGCGCGGGAGATGAATTGGGGGAGGAATGGCAGCGTGCATGAAAATCGCTCCAAACTCGTTACCCGGGGATTTTCGGAGATGCTGAAATCAATTCTGGCATTGGGATTACCCGGGGGCGCTCAGGGAAGCCTCTGATGGGGTATCCGGGGGGTCATTCTTGGGGGGAAATTGCATAGTCCATGTAAATGGCTCAAAAATCGTCACCCAGGGGATTTCGGGGATGCCGAACTCGATTCTGGCATTAGAATTACCCGGGGGCGTTCAGGAGTGCCTCTGCAGAGGTATCAGTGGGGTCATTCTGGGGGGAAAATTGCATAGTCCATGGGAAGCGCTCCAAACTCGTTACTCGGCATTCCCGAAAACCCCCAAGTAACGAGTTTGGTACGCTTCTCATGGACTATGCAATTTTTCCCCCAGAATGAGCCCCCTGATACCCCTGCAGAGGCACTCCTGAACGCCCCCGGGTAATTTGGAGTGATTTTTATTCACGTTGCCATTCCTCTCCCAATTCACCCCCCTAGAACTCCCACAGAGTTGCCCAGTGCACCCCGGGTAACCGAGTAAGGATTTCCGAGCGATTTTTCCAAGTTTGCAATCGTTCCCATTATAGTGCAAGTAAAGATGCAATTGGAAAATGCCTTTTCCGGCCCAGAGGGCGTTTTTCATAAAGTGCTAACTCACATTTTTCCCAGTCTTTTCTGGGACCTTCCCGAACACAATGCAGAAAACCGCATCTCGATATCTGTTGTGCTCCGAAATGTCCTCTATTTTTCCTAAATGCCCTGGTCTATAGATGTACCTATTCCTAAAACAATTTTTTTTTAATTTTTATGTTATTTTTGAGAAACGTCTAATTGCCGATCGTTGTACACAGTATTCTATAAATCCATTTAAACTACATTTGAAAAAATCTATTTTACTGTACAATGTACGACACTGTTGACAAACAAACTTATAAAACCAACCGAGCTACAAACACGAAAGCTGTGCGAAACTATTATTATTATCCGAAGTTTAATTTTGATAAAGTTACGAAATGTGTTCCCAGAATATGGTAAAATATCGTCGAGTTGGATGGTTTACTGTAAAATATTGATTGAGATCCGCAATTGCTAGACAGAGTGCTCTGCTGGTAAAACAAATTCAGACGAGAATCCAAATTTCTTGTACCGGATAAAAGCCATTAAATGTATTGAAATATTTCAATAGAGTACACGCATATATCATATTTTGCTTAGATATTAATTTATAATAGTAAAGTTGATATCAAAACTTACTAGTAATAGGAAATAAATAAACCAGTTTCCATTGGAAATTACTTCAAAATTTTAAAATAAAATTCAAATTTCAATGCACTTTCCGACCAACACCCGAGGATTTCCGAACGCTACCGATGATACGTGTGATGTCATACCTCATGTTTGTTTACTTTTGTCAATACGGCCGGTATTGCATTAGGTTCTGTGTAGTTTTGTAGTGTTTATATTGTATTTTAATCAACTATTAATTGCTTCATCGACGTAAAAATTTGTGTGTGCTTTTTTTTATTTATAAAAGTCAAGGAAAAGTGGAAAGTGGACATAAATATTTGATATTTCCGAGGATATTTTAAAACTTTTAGAAGAAAATATTTTATTTACCTGTTCAGTGTTCAGTAACGATTCTTTCATATTTTGTGAGTAAAGATATGGCTAGCGAAGGTTTTGTAAAAGCACAATTTGATAACTTGCCCAAAGTAGACTCATTATTATGCTGTCGAATTTATTAAGTCAAACAGCTGCTTTAATGCAGAGAAAATAAGAGGAGTTGAAGCATTATCGTAAATACGATTTGAACTATGTATTATATATAATATTTACCAACCATATTTCGATGTGTGGTCGTGAGAAAATAATGTTTTAGTGGTTGATTTCTAGACATATAGGTACATAACCTCAAACTATTTAAGAATAAAAATTACCAGCATGGAAGTAGGTACTTACATTAAAATGGTCTTCACAAACAAAAGCAGTAGTATTTGTCGAAATATCGTCTTTGTTTCGACGCATAGCTTGCAACCATAATGCCCTTCTCTTAAGTGTATTTTTGCTTGCGCCACTAGGTAAAGTAACAAATGTTTTGTTTGGAGTTTTAATAGACGTTGATTACACTATGAAACAATGCAATACTTGGAATCCAAAGCTTTTTTTCGGCTTTATCACCAGAACTCAGAGCTTGATACACGAATAAGAACGTAAACAAATGACGTCACTGCATGGGGCAGCCATCTTTATGACGTAAAGCGCGTTTTGGCGGACTTTCAAATTTTATGAATTTTAAAGTCGTTTTAAAAGTAAAGTTTATATTTTTTTGAAATAATAGGCATGCAAGGTGTTAGGAGATCTGATAAAGCGTCAATTCCCACCAATAGCAAAATTTATGCTTGTACCCTATTGTTGGATAAGAATGGGAAAGGAGAGTACGTGCAACTTGTTTAAATGTCATATTAGATTAGACAATTTCTTGTGCAATATTTGGTTCAAGTTTTGGAACAATTCATATTATTGAGTCTAATGTTGAAAATTGTACTAAAAATTGTCTACCCTGTCAAATTGTAAATAAAAATAGAACAGGTTCTATTTTCTTAACAATTTAATTTATTGTTTGTAACGATGAAAATGTTCTATGAAAATGTCATTAATCTTGATAATTTGTGGTTATGTATTAGAGTGATTGAAAAATATGTCTTGGAATAAACGAGAGATTGAAATGTTGATTGAGGAAATTTTGAATCTTATTAAATTCAATAATTCAGTGAATGTTGAATTATCAATTCTTAGGAAATTGTTATAATGATCTTGATCCCCCATGAGCAACTCCCTGTGAACCATATTAAGAATGCCTCTATATTCGCTTAGTGACATGAGCATCCGTGCAAATTAATGAATATTTCAATTTTTCCGGTTCCATAAATAACTAACGAAATTTTTGAAAAGATTAGATTCATTTGATCATCAAATCAAATCACTGCTCAGAATCTTGAACTAAATATTGTTCAATAAATTGGAATAGTCTAAAATAGCTTAAAACAGTTGGCCAATATTTCACACAAGAAATCTTTTCCAAATATTGTTCCAAAAATTGAACTAAATATTGCACAAGAAATTGTCTAATCTAAAATGACACTTTTCTATTTAAATTGCCAATTACAGGGTGTTGATATTCTTAACCGACAATAGTCCATTTCCGCATTTCGTAGAATGAACTTTTTTTATTTAAGTACTTAACTTAGATCCGGCTCGAAGGACCAATATTGTCCGGCTTATGTTTAAAAGATGAACATTTTTAAAAATTGAATTTTCATTAAAACTGGAATTACAAATAACATAATATACACTGTGTTATTTATAAGATGCGACATAGAGATTCTTGTACAAAACTGTCAAACGCGAGCTAACTTTTTTACCAAATAGCGTTCATTAAAAAATAATAACAGATTTGGAAAGGTCGTTGAAAAGTTCAAATACACTTTCAATTTTCTCAAATTCGCTCTGGTTTAATAAAAAAAATGTTTGATTATGTTGAAAAAAGTAGTACACCTTTTTCGAATACTGAAAACATCACAGCGGGGAATCAAACCGCTATAATTCAGGTTTAACTTTCAAATTTCCCGTGCTTCTTCCTGTCTCCTTCGTACCTCCTACGCGGTTGAAAGAATTCGAAAGTGGTATGAAAATAGAGTTCGACTTTTTTAAACATAACTTTCCATTTTTTATCAAATCAGAGCGAATTGAAAGTGCATATGAACTTATTTTTCAACGACCTTTCCATATCTGTTATTATTTTTTATGAACACTATTTCGTAAGTTAGCTCGCGTTTGACAGTTTTGTACAGATGTCGCATCTTATAAATAACACAGTGTATAAAGGAACCGACAGACGTTGGCCTGCACTAACCTTGTCTTGTCAATAACGTTTTAATTGAAAACATAATGTCGAAAACGGTTTTAAGACCGTTTTTCACCTTGAAAAATTCTGAAATTAGATTGACATGTACTTTGATATGCTTGAAAAACTGACTTATAAGCGACATCTTCAAAAGGCACTGGCTCCCTTAAGATGGACTTTTGGATAAGGGTAAATTAGGTTAGGGGTGTAAATCTTGTTTATCAAATATTTTCATATAAGACACGTTCTTTTATTCACCGGTATATCCACCAATCGACCAACTGCGTTTTTATATTCATTGGTGGATTTTAGATTGAAGAAATAACGCGCTCATTTATTACTGCTGCATCAACCAAAATTGCAAACCACTCCACCGTTGTATCGAGGTGGTGGATAAACTTGGTGGTTTACAAAATGACAGCTTAACCTCAAAAAACTAACGATTTTTTGAAGCGGTCAAAGGAATGCACGAATTAATAGAAATAAATTTAAAATGTGGTAACAAGGGCTATTAACAGCGTCAGAAATTGAAAAAATTTCAACACTTTTCAAAGTATCTTCATTAATTTCGTAAAGGACTAAGCTTCCACCTTATGGAAAATAAAAGACCACTCACATGCGGATATTTTGATACCAACTTATTCGTCTTGAAAAATGGAACATTTGATAACATTGCGCCAATGTTGTAATTTAATTGATAAACCCACAAAATCAGTTTATTTGTCAGAAATTTTCGATTCGATTACATAATCTAAACATTCAATAGGACACCACCTGCTGCGGTGAAACAGAGTCGGACTTGTGAATATAGTTGTACATACGATGAATACCCGTTTCGTCGAAACAAAATAATAGGAATTTTATTTTTCAGTTGTATAAAGATATGATAGATTATAGATTGCAAATATTTATACCTGACAGATCCCCGACAGGTAATAGGAGTATGAAAGAAAAGGGCGTATCCATCTAATTGTAGACTAACAAGTTTTAACTACAAATGACCAGTTTTAATAAATAATCGCTCTGTGTGCTAGAAGTGTGCGTAGTCAATTTAGAGATTTTTTTAAAGTCGACTATTTAAAACCTAAGAAAATGCAGTGTTACGTTTTTGTTGAGTACGTCCTAGAGGATTTCGGCGTTGTGAGAAATTGAACGATCTTCCAGACGGATTTCAGAACGCCGCCCGCCATCGTAGAGGGAATAATAATTTGCTTCAAAGAAATATGGAAAATGGTGAAGTTATCCATATTAATTGTTATAGACAGGTTATGGCCGACATTGAAAGGGATAATGTAGGAAATGATGAGACTTCTTGTGTATTTAATTGTGTACCGCAAAGACCCAATATCTGTTTTGACAGACAATTTCTTTTGAAGCCAGGTTGGATATATATTTAAAAAAAGAAATATACGTCCCAAAAGGATGATAGACATTTAACATCTATCATATAAAAAATCTTTTCAGCATCCCTATTCTATTTTTTTAAGAGTTACCGATGCCAACAACTACACTACAAAATACTACAAAGAAAAAACAACATATAAAAATTGACTCACAAAATTAGGTCGGCTCAACCCTGTCTGGTTTTATTTATTCATTTCTCATCTCTTTACTTGGTGGAATCAGGTGGAATCTGTATTGTATTGTTTACGTATTTTCTCTCTGTTTTACTCATTCAATCTCCGTAAGCGATTTTAAAAATAATATTAATTGTGAGTTAATTATAAAAGTCACAACTTTGGCGCAATGTTATCAAGACGATTAAGTTGGTATCAAAATATCCGCATTTGAGTGGTCTTTTATTTTTCATAAGCTGGAAGCATAGTCTTTTTTGCTAATAACAACAATCAACTTAGAAATAGATTGTCAGTGGTCAGAAGATTTAAACAACAACAACTGCGTTTTTTATGTGCCACTGAGGACTCTAACATCTCGTTGCAGCGAAGACTGACGTCATTCAACCGATGGTGAATAAATAATGTAAAAAAAACGTGCCTATAATTTCAGTTTTACAGTTGTCAACAAATCATGTCATTATTATTCGAAAAACGCAGTTTTCTCATTTTGTTTGTTCTTTTGCAGTTGTTAGTATCATAATTTGTAATGTTTATTAATAATAATGTGCAAGTAAATCAAAATAAGAAAGTTATGCTTAGATTGTAAACCGTTTTTTTTTTCAATGGTCAAGGCTAAGTTTAGTCAATCGTATAACATGCAAATTAAAATCGAGTTATTATGTGACAGAACCGGAATTAGAATGTGTAAAGTGACGAGGAAAATGCCGACAAAATTACAATAATTATGGCATAAATACGATAGGATGCTGTTGAATTTTGAAAATTGGCGTTGACGTTGAGATACAGGTTGGTAAGGACTTCTTGGGAGACTATAGTTTAAAAAGTCGCAAAACATTGATTTATGGATTCGAAGTGCATGAGTGTAGCAATCGGACAGAAGCAGGTGAATCCACTGTTTAACAAAATATGAATTGAATGGGCATTCTTCTAGTGAGATAAATTCACTGGGACTCTTAAGCCACGTCCACACCGAAAGCAACACATAGGAACATTATGTTTATGTTGCTTATTCCTGGAACTTGTTCCTGAATGTTGTCAAATGTTTATTTAAGCTCCTCGTTGTTTACTGTTGCAGCAACAAAAGTTCCTATAAGCTGCTTGTTTCTATATTTAGCGGCAAAAATCAAAGGAGATATAGAAATATTGGTAAACATTTTTTGTTTCTCGACGGTATTTTTATCAGTGTGGACATGTTGTTGCTTGTTCCTTACTCGAAACTTGTGTCGTGAAGCCTTTCTAGGATCACACACAACGAAACATTCTCAAGAATGAGTTACTTTGGTGTACTAGGTGTAGACAGAATATTTACGGAACTTTTGCTATTGTTTTTGTTTCCAGAAACAGGTTGCGGCAACCAGCAATAAAATGTTCCTCTGTGTTTCTTTGGTGTGGACATGGCTTTACAGCTGTATGCGTAGTCGCTCGCTGGCGACACATATACATCTAATTTATTCCAGCGAACAGCGAACGTTCTGGCAACTTGCTAGTAATAGGGGACAGCGCACGTTCTGCTTTGCACAGTCGACCTCTTTCCTTTCTTCTCTTTAGCGCATCACCGAGCGACTAAAGACATCGTCGAACGGGTAGACGACGCAATCTATTTGCTTGTAATTTGCACGTGTATTACAGCGATAATTTTTTACTGAATATAGTAACCAATCAAATTACTTAATTTCAAGTCATGTGTCGAATTTCATCCAATCACCGCTGTATTACAGCGATAATACCCTACATGTGGTGTTTTCAGTTTGGTGTTTACTTTTTATTAAAAATTAATTAAACGTCAAACTGACAACTGGATTAAAAATGTCGCGAAGATTAGGTATTGCATCTAACGATTCAATTAATTTACCAATTGTACTTTCCACAACTGTAGTTTTAAATAAAAATGAATACTATTTGATTAAAATTAATAAAGTTTGTATTGAAAATTATTAAACGTCAAATTGACAATCAATTTTTTGATATCTACAAAGTAAAAAATTATCTTATCTAATACTCCTCGGGTCTTAATAAATACTCAAAATTTTGTCGTAGAGAATCCTTCAAGCATGTTGCTCAAAGATAATAGCCCTCGGCCTGCGGCCTTGGGCTATTATCAAGCAACACGCTTTCAGCATTCTCTATGACAAAATTATCTCGGTATTATCAAGACCCTAGGGATATTACTACTGATAATTTTTTACTGAATATAGTATCAAATTACTTAATTTCAAGTCATGTGTCAAATTTCATCCAATCACCGCTGTATTACAGCGATTATTTTTTTCACTTGTCAAAATCTGACATTTTGGTGGTTTTAACCAATAGCAATACATTATTCTAGCCAATCATTCGGTATTATACTGATAATTCTGCTTCCTCATCGATAAAACCTTGTTTACATCGAAACGTCAAAATTTTACTTTGAATTTGTCATTATTGACAACTAAAAGTGCTTCGAAGTTTATTGAAAAATGAACACAAACCGATTGAGTGCCATCACCCAAGAGAATATTAAACATTCAGGTAATACAAAATTTTAAATTTATGAAAAAAATAATCTTCCCAAATACAACTCGCTCTTCAAATTTTATCACATAATTTTTTATTTTCATCACTCAAACTTGTTTATTTGAGGCAAAAACATTCAAACAAACCGAATTTAGATAAAATCCCTCGTCCTAACGGACTCGTGATTTTATCAATCGGTTTGTTTTCATATTCTTGCCAAATAAACAAGTTTTCGTGAAAAAGAAAAAATTATCGATAAAATTTGAAGCACTCGTGGTATTACCTTTGATAATACCCTACATGTGGTGTTTTCAGTTTGGTGTTTACTTTTTATTAAACATTAATTAAACGTCAAACTGACAACTGGATTAAAAATGTCGGAAAGATTTGGTATTGCATCTAACGATTCAATTAATTTACCAATTGTACTTTTCACAACTGTAGTTTTAAATAAAAATGAATACTATTTGATTAAAATTGATAAAGTTTGTATTGAAAATTATTAAACATCAGATTGGCAATCAATTTTTTGAAAGCTACAAAGTAAAAAATTATCTTATCGAATACTCCTCGGGTCTT
>CAJUYH010010290.1:0-12494 GCA_910591685.1 Galerucella tenella
TTAATAATAAAAAAGTTTCCCATATGGTTCCAACTTACTGAGACATATTGTATATAGGTACACAACCAAAAGTTGGTCTTAAATTGATATACCCAGTTTAAAAGTTTTATGAAACTGAACTTTTTATTGTATATTATTAGTATAGAGACACCAAAGCAAAATAAAAGCACCTTTCTCCAAAATAAACACTTATGTATACCAAAATCCACGGTCTACAATGTATTAAATCGAATTTGTTTGACCTGTGTCGCCATATTGAATTTTATTTGAAAGGTCACTGGATTGCCTAATACCGGACAGAAAGAAGAAGAAGTTTCTCAAAAATTTGAATCATTTTCTGTCAAGTGATAGTATATCATAAATTTCGCTTTTCTAGGTTACTTCTAAGCATCCTGTAGATAAATTTATTGACTGAATGATTTTGTATGACGATTTTAATCAAGTAGCAAAAGATGACGACATTCGCAATTAAATAGCTTTTAAAACTCTTGAAGAGAAGAAGTGGTTTACTTCCGCAGCGAGTGACAAAAATATAATAAAGAAGAGAAGTTATTTGTAAGATGTGCCGTAG
The DNA here is from genome assembly GCA_910591685.1 of Galerucella tenella. NCBI lineage: Eukaryota > Metazoa > Arthropoda > Insecta > Coleoptera > Chrysomelidae > Galerucella > Galerucella tenella. The sequence continues at coordinate 572 of CAJUYH010010290.1, forward strand.
CTGGGCTGGTGAATTCCGGATTGAATATCGTAGGGATGGACGGAAATTATGAAAGAATAAGAAAGAGTGGAGGATGATAGATCTTTTCGATTAAATTTTGACTAGTTCCCAGTTAAACTAGTGGCCTATATGTACAGCGTTGTTTTATTTAATTAAACCACAATCTTTTTTATATTTTTTTAATAGATACCTATTTATACAATCAATAATATTTTGGAGTTTAGGACTGCAAAAAATTTAGTTGTCAAATTTTGAGAGTCAATCTCATCCCTGATAAGTTTGATGAAATGCCAAACAATAGTATATTATACACCAAGGTGGTAAAGACCATAGATAATATAACACGTAAAGACTACTATTATTGACCGAGCACCAACATTTTTTCACGAGGAGCTTCGCCCCGATTGGAATAAGGTGCGAGGTTTCTAAATGTCTTCAACACCATGGTGTATATACAAACGCATATATTCACAAACGCACTACGATAAACGTTTACCCTGTCGTCTGAGTGACAAGTAAACTGTCAGTTTTCGATATATGAACGTACTCGTTATATCAACAATCATTTTTGGTTGAGCGCGAATTTTAAACTACTGGCATTTTTATTTAAATAATTTTATCTTGATAGGTAATTTCAAGCAGCAAATATGTTAAAGACAATCTCCTGGGTATAAAAACTTTAGTTGCATATGTTTTTGTTGAACTAATATCTCTGAACTCTCAAAATATTTGAATTTGTTCATTATTGACCTAGGTAAATAATAGAAATAGTTATTTATGTACCAAGGCAGTAAAGTGATTTTTTATCGGACGAGTCTGAAATTATGAGACGAGCGAAGCGAGGCGAATAACAGGCGAGTCCGATAAAGACACTTTTCTGACGTGGTGCATACAAAATTTTATCGCCAACTGCTCATAATTCAGAATGTAAGAAACTGAGGTATATTTCATTGCATTTTATTAGGACAAAGTAAACAGCAAATATAGAACAAATCTACTTATTATTTGTTATATTTGAATTGAAGGTACACCCTGCATCATTATAAAATTTAATTCCTGGAGTCAAAGGAGTTCCAACAATAATTTGTTATAAATAAATCGCAAGAAAACTATTATCGAGCCGTAATAGGGACATTGACAGATGATGATTTTTGAGTAACGTCAAAGTCAAAATACTTTACCTGCCGCATTTCACTTTACCTGCCGCAAATGCGGCAGATAAAGTGAAGGAAGGTAAACTGTTTGTTTACTTCCGGAAATCAATCTGATAATTGGAGGCTTTACTGACGGTTGGCGATAAAAATTATTAACCACTAATAGAGAAATTCAACTTCGCAGTTGGCTAGAAGAAGCAATAATTGTCAACTTCACAGCTAGTAGTAGAAAACATATTTTTTGTATCACATTCTATATCTATATCACATTAGACTCAGCAGTTACATAATAATATTTAGAAATTCACGGAAAGTGTGACAATAATTCAAAATTTCAACCTTCTGCAGATCCACTAGAAGAACTGAGTTAGCTTTTTAATATCAGTCTGTTTATTCGTCACTCGTCTATCAGTGATAATTTACCTACCTTAGCATATGGTCTAAAATCAGCATTTTCTTGAACTGAATGCGGATGGTATTTGATATAAGGTGTGTACAAATCTGTTGGCCAACTTCTGATGGATGATGCTGCGAATTTGATTGTGACTGAAATTTCTGTCCCAACATCCACGGACTGGAATATTTGATCCTTTATTTAAATAAACACGTGGGTGGGTCCAAAAACATTCAATCAACAATGCAATTCTAATCATTTTTTTTCTAATCACGCAGTTGAAAACTAATTATATTGTGTACCGAAGAGCTTATACTATTGTTTATAATATTGAATAACAAACACTCCATTTCATATTGATTAAATATAGAAATATAAACTGTAAGCTTATTCACAAAAAGCTGTTGGAAATATTCATGGAATTTAAAAGAGTTGATAAAATAACGAGCACAAAACTGTTTCAAAACATTTATGTATGTATGTTTTTTTGCGTTGGTGGGGCTGGTTACCAATTTATTCCATTAAGTATAAATATTTCTATACATCAAATATCAAATATCAATGTTTAGCTACACACAATAATTTTATCAATAACTGACTTTTTGCTTTGAAGACAATGAAGTAGTGATATTTAAAAGGAGATGAAGGTGGGGTTTCCATACGTCCAGATTTACCCAGACATGTTTGGATATTTAAGGCATCCTGGGAAGTCCGGCCGGAATTTTAAAAAGGAAACCTGGTGACATAAAAACAACTTTGTTGAATATTTCCAGTAACCAGTGTTTGAACGTAGACTCCATTTCACATAAGAAGAACCCACCAGAAGTCTAGAAGTTGCAGTCGTGTGCGCGAAGAAGCTGCACATAACAATATCTGAACATCAATATCGGTCAAAGCCTAAGGCGTTCAGATATTGTTATGTGCAGCTTCGTCGCGCATAAGACTGCAACTTTTAGACTTCTAGTGGGTTCTTCTTCTACATTTTGTTTTCGGTGCACTCATGAATGCGTTCGTCTTTGTTCTCTTATCATTACGATCACGAGAAAAATAGAGACGGAAAAACATAATTATGCCAGGATAAAGTGCGTCGAAAAATGGTAAATCGGTATATCCAAAATCTCGTTCAAAATGTGTTTGTTTGTTTAGGCTCTACGTGCAAAGTGCAATATTAAGTTTCACTACGACTTATCAAAATTTAACCAAGTACTTTTCAGTTCAAAAACATAACACACCATTTCATTTGTGTCCCTTTATCTTAATTAGTGCATTGATCGGAACAGCAATTCCTTGCCAATTGCCAATTAACCAAATGGCCATCTCAAAGATAAACAGTAACTTAGGCCAAGCAGAAGATAAATATTTTTGGCAAAAATCCTAGTAGAAAACGGATGATGCCATCATACAAAAGACATTGCTCTCCGCGCATGTAAGGGGCATACGAAGAACTCATTTTTTACCAAGTTTTAGCTCTTTCAAATGGAAAAAACTGACCAATTTTCCAGTTTTTCCTGATTCTCTGGGTTCCTAATTATCCAATTGACTTGTCTGACCCCTCATTTTGTTCGTATTTTAATTATCTACAATTTATTAACACATACCATGGAAATTGCTTCCGTACGTTTCACGCTATATGGAAAAAACTAAAAAAAGAAGGTTTTTTTTCGTTTTAAATGAATACGCAATATTTTTCATATGATGGCATCATCCGTTTTCTACTAGGATTTTTGTCAAAAATTACTATAGGATTTTTACAATATAAAGACGATGTTGTCATTTTTAGTTACTCTCCTGCTCATCAGAATAAATATTAATTAACAAAGCATAAATACAATTTATCCTCAACAGCCAGGAATATTTACAGCTAAGGGGTTGGCAAAACTTCAAAACTTCAACTGGTGAAATTCCCCAGTTTGTTTTGACGTTTATTGACATTCGATCATCGTCTAATATTTACAAGTTTTTTTGGTGTTTTTAAATTCATTGCATCTTCAAGATTAAAAAAACAGTTATTTTCATAACTAATTATTCAGGCAAATCTACAGTGTGGAGTTCATAAAATGCCGAAGCAGCTGAACAGTAAATGTCAAGAGATGGTAACATCTTTGTTAAGCTATTTTGAACGAGAATGTCGAAATGGGGGCCCGCTTCTCCCGGTTACTGCTGTAAGAGTTGTGGTATTCACTATTTGTATTCATTATTATTAAGAACTGTCAATCTAACATCAGATTGTCTTTTCTAGTTTTCGTTAAGTAGAAACAAAACTACAGCCTGGCAACATCACAACATTTTGTTTTGCAGCGTCATCGTCTTTTTATATCGTAAATAAACCATTTACTCGCATGCTTCGTTGCTTAGCCTAGCTGCTTTGTCTCTACCGCGACCGTTAAATCACTTGAGTTCGGAACAAACCCTGAAGAGGGCTTAATCATATAACAGGTTATCGAATTAAATGATTTTCATTAAAAAATAAACATCTTTCTCCATGTATCTTGAACTCTTTGGAACACACTATATATTTAAACTGAGAAATCCTTAATTGAAGAAAATGTTCAGTGAAACCTACTTATATTGTAGCTATGTTTCCAGTTAAAATGGGTCAGAAACTTCTATGCCATCCGGCGTTAGATACAATCCACACCAGTCCTAACTTTATTGCTACTCCTTCAACAGTGGAGATATAACAAATGATAGGGATTCGTCGCTGACAAATGACAAAAGGCTTGGGAACAAACAATTTGAATTTTTTGAACTGACTAAGTGTAAAGGCAAATCATTATATTAGTACATTCAAGCGTTGACTGCTGGAAGGGATTATTTAAACTAGTCGTTTGTGTAAAGCTGGGTAAACAACCTTAAACTTAAGTATTACAGATTCAGGCTAAGTTTGTATTTTCTCCAGTTTGGGTTTTGAAAGCGGATATAGAGATACGAAATAAGCAATCAATTCTGTAATTCAAGTAGAGATGGAGGCATTGCGAGACTTGCATTTTGTTAATCATGTTTTCGAAAGATGAATGCACTTTTGCATCCTTTAGGCCAATTGAAAAATCCCCGGTCTACCATAGTAAAACACATGTTTTTTGCAAAATTAGATTTGAGTATCCAACATAGTTGCCTTCGAGGGCGATACTTACACCGAATATAGCGGTCTTCTAGCTTTTCGATACCATTTTTGTAGTACCATTTGTCTTCAGCCTCAAAATAGGCCACTATTTAGGCGATTACTTTTTCAAACTGCAAACAGGAAATAGTCGCTGGGGGCCAAATCTGAAGAATCTGGTGAATGGGGAAACAGTTCGGTGCCCAATTCATTGATTTTGACCATCGTCCTCGTGGGCTATTGGCACGACGCATTGTCATGGTGAAACAACCTCCTCAGGTCTTCCAAACACTGCAAATATGCTCACCAGTCCAGTTGTCTTTCCTCAATATACTCAAGTTCATTTCTTATTATTGGATAATCTTTTTTTTCGTTATTTCTCTTACACGCCTTAGAGACTTCATTCCAGCTGCTTGTATTTCACACGTTTGAGTTATATTAAGTATCCAAGATTCACAGCTATCTGTTAACAATGTACTCACATTCAAATACCTTTAGTTTAGTTGTTATTGTAGTTTCGTTTTTATGAATTAGGTATACTATTTAAGGCGGAAATTTACGCAATTTTTTCATGTGTGGAGAGATTGGAACAAGCCAATCTCATACGTAGAACAATAAAAAATTTCTCGGACAAACAAGCGGCTTTGAAAGCACTTAGCTCTCACCGTGTAACGTCGAAATTGGTTTAAGCCTACCAAAAAAGACTATTCTCAATAAAAGAACTCAATGAAGTATTGCTGGTCTGGACACCTGGCCATTCTGGCATGGATGGAAACAAGATGACAGACTCTCTAGGCAGACCCTATTGGCATCGCAATAGGTTATGCCAAACAAACTCTAAATATCTGGACAGCAAGAAGAGCTTTAGACTTCTGGCATAATTTACCAGGATTGCTTCATTCAAAGGCTTTTATACATGCTTCAAAGAATGTCTCCAAACAAATAATAGACTATAGCAGGCATGACTACGTTGTCTAACAGGCCACTGTCATCTGAATCATCATATGATGAAACTTGGACTGTCGGGAGATCCGACTTGCCGTCTTTGTCTGGAAGATGATGAAACAACAGAGCATATAATTTGTGCATGCCCCGCCGCTGCTCGAATCAGGTATCTGATGTTTGGCCGGGTCTCTCTCTCGCCCTCGGACCTGAAATATCATTCACCAAATAAACTGGTCGGCTTTGTTAAGAAGCTGAATTTGTTTAGTGAAATCTGAATACGTGTGAGCCACAATAGACTCTTGCGAGTCGCAGTGGAGGGCCTTATAGACCCACTCACCACATACCCAACCTAACCTAACCTAGATTACTTGCTTTTTGCACTCTTCTGTTTATTTCGGCTTCCTCAGTTACCTTCTGATCTAACTTCACTCCAAGATACTGAAATGATTCAACTTGTTCTATACTTTGATCTTCAATATTCATATTTTTATCTATTATCTCGAATAATGTGATTAAAATTAAAATTTTTCGTTATTTTGAAGTCTCATATGAAAATATTTTTGTTTTCGCACCGTTTGCCAAAACGAAAATTTTTTTTCGGTAAGAAAACCATTAAATTTGATTGAGTATATTTTAGAAATCAAATCATATCAGCCTAGAGCGCGTAACGAGTATCCAAAAATTTTCAATTGATTTATTTCTGATGGAATATTCATCGAACTATACAAATTCGTACATTACAAAATATATCGCTGTAATTTGAAAACGGAGAAAATCATTATACGAAATCGTGTTGCATGTTTGCCTGAGGGTTTTGAGAAAACCAAGTGAATTTGGTAAACATTTTTCGGGTTTCTATTTATTAATCGATGAGTTCCATTTCGAAAATGGTATGGGAATGCCCAAGCAAACTCAATGAACTTAGCTAGAGCAATATTGTGGATTACTGTGGATTCCAAGGACATACTGAATTTCAAAATTTTGCTAACTCTGGTGGTATAGTACTTTTAATAAACTTCTTGGTGTGCGTCATCGTTTGTGACGTATATCCGGGTTTTCGGCATGTCATTTATTTTATTTGCTATTTTGACATATAGCTAACCAAAAATTTGATAAATGAATTCATCAGGATCGTATTCAGCCAAATTCGAAAAAGCTATGATATTAATAATTACCAGCTTCTTTTTCTAACTGAAAATACTTGAGAACTTTCAAAATGTTGATATTTTTCCGTGTATCTAGGCATATTTTTGTATTATTTGAATAAATATAACAATAAGATTAATATTCAGTTTTCATAAATAAAAATTGACCATAAACAACAAAGTACAAACCTGACGAGAGCTTTCAGTGTGACAGTAGAAAAAGACGTAAACACATTGCCAATTCCAAGAGCGCGTTCGAAAAATGGTTAAACTTCACCCAAAGGGGTGAGAGTAGGTATATGGTCACGTGGTCAATAGAGTGAATTTGATCGGTGTGTTTTTGAACGAACTGGTGTATAATTATAACCTAACATAGATATTTCGCCATTTCCATCATAAACTAACTGGAATTTCATGTTCGCGATTCACGAAAAATGAATAATAATATGCAAAAACAACACAGTGCAAGTGGTGGAAGCAACTTAAGAGAAAACAACTCAACAAAAAACTGACAAATCCTCACACAGTGATCACAGTGAAACACATCTTACTGGAATGTCCAATGTATGACATTTACAAATTAAGTATATACTTTCATCAAATGAAAATGAAGTTCTTCTGTATGTTCCTTGTGGTATGTTATTCATTCTTTTTTTAATTTCTTGGGAAATTAAACCACAATATTTTTAAATTCTTTATTTCAACGTTTCGGTAGCGTTCCAGCTACCGTTGTCAAGAAAAAATAAGTAGAAATTAAGTAATTTTTTTATCCCTAACTGACACAACAGAAAAAATTTGACAACTAGACAATCAAAAATTATTTTGAAGTTTAAGACTGCAAAATTTTGTAGACTATCATATCGTTGGAATGTCATAAAATGAAATATTTCATTTCACATTTTGCCACAGATATGATCTACTATGAATGGACCTTAATAAAAATTTGATAACAAAATTTTGCAGTCTTAAACTTCAAAATAATTTTTAATTGTCTAGTTGTCAAATTTTTTCTGTTGTGTCAGTTAGGGATAAAAAAATTACTTAATTTCTACTTATTTTTTCTTGACAACGGTAGCTGGAACGCTACCGAAACGTTGAAATAAAGAATTTAAAAATATTGTGGTTTAATTTCCCAAGAAATTAAAAAAAGAAAATGAAGTTCTTGGCTATCTAAAAGACATCTCCCCAAGGAGCTGTGAGACCTGGTCGTTGGTGGGGGAGCCGAGTAGCTGTTCCTTCTCAGGAGGAATACGTGAAACCAAGGACAGCTCAACGGATTCCTGTGAAATGCAGAAATCCGATATCAGGATCTTCAGCGTGGAGAGTGGACTGTTGTCCCGACGAGTTTGCTGAAAGCCGGCCGATGGCCGGAGTCAGCGGGGTCGTCGGAACAATAGACTGCTTGTGGAAACCTGCCTGATATAAACCGTATCTAGTGGAAGGTGGTTGATGAGGTATATTCACCAGATGTGGGGGCTTGCCTTAAACAGCTGGCCAAGTGGAAGGTGACCACAATAAAAACCCTCCAAGTCAAGGTGGAACAGCATATGCCGAGGACTGCGTGGTCAAGGGGAAGCTTGATTGTTAATATGCGGGCTCTGGATACCTGGGGACATCCAGTTTAAATACCCTTACTCCTGCATGCGGGGCTCTGCAAGAGTGGACCTTGTGCTTCCCTAGCTACTCGTGGGATCAACCATGGATAATGAAAAAAAAAAGAAATCAAGCGGGCATGCACCGCAACCGGGCACAAGTCGGAGCAATGTATCCACAGTGCCCAAAAACACAGAAGCATCTTCCTCACACGCGAGCAGACCTCGTGTTGAGGAAGTCAGAGAAAAACAGGAGAGGAGAAAGGCAGGGGCACCTACACCCTCAACCTCCTCAACTGGTGAAAGTCTCCGGGAGAAATCCTGGACGAAAAAGAACTGGGTAAACCCGGAGGAAGGGATGATCTAGTAAGGCGTGGACTTAGTGGAGCAGGGGTAAGATGGTATCTTCAACAGGGACTTGCACCGGAGGAAGCAAGAAAGAAGGCTACGGAGCGCAGAAAGCAAGGAGAGGAGAAAAACATCCCTCCTAAAGGAGAAAAACGGAAGCGGGAGATGGCGACAGCCCTAACACCGCAAGTACAGGCGAAGAAGAAAAAGAAGGATAGAATAGCCATCCTTTCTTCAACTGGCAGCTATGCAGCTGCAGCAAAATTGATAAGAATGGCAGTTCTCCCCAAGGCGTACCCTGAGACTACCCTCAGTGCGGACGACCAAACCTTGCTGGAGAACGCAATAATAGAAGAAATGTATGCTGGATGGGAACACAAACTCCAGTTTAGTGGCATACATTTCAGACCAGGAGTCGTTCTAATCGACTGTGAAACACCACAGACTGCAGAATGGCTCCGGCTGATAGTACCAAAGCTTGAGAGCTGGAAGGGAGCAGAACTGACGGTGTGCCAGGGAGACGACATCCCAAAAATGCACACCGCCACGATCTTCCTCCCAAGAAGCAAAGGCGTAGAGGAAGGTAAGCTTCTTCGCTTGATTAAAGCGCAGAATGGGGGTTTGGAAACAAACCAGTGGAAGGTCCTTAACCTAAGAGAAGAGGGCAAAGGCCTAGTCTTGAGAGCAGGAATAGATAATCTATCCTGCCAAAAAATCAAGAACAACGGGTTCACCATCCATTACCGGTTTGGGAAAATACCCGTACATGGCCTCAGAAAAGAAGAAGGAAGTAACAAGGAAAAGGTTTCTATTTCCTCCGAGGCCAGTGGCGACTCGAGTAGTGTAGAAAGCCCACACATCACCAAACTCCTTGGGGAAGAGTCACCACTGACCGAGGAGGAAATGGAGATTGCGTCGGAGGAAGGGGGCAGTACTCTTTCAGAAGGGGACATCACCCTGACGAAAGAGGGAAACACCCAAGAAGACAACCAACAGGATGGTGGGAATTAACTTAGCTCAAGTTAATGCTCACCATGCCAAAGGAGCATCAGCGGTGATCACAAGATTGTTCACCAAGGACCAATGGGGGTTGTGTTTAATCCAAGAACCTTGGGTTAATAATAACCAGGTAAGAGGATTAGCATGTAAAGATGCTAAAATAGTATATCACACTGGTAGTGATACACCAAGAACATGTATTATGATAAGGAACAATATTAACTATTTTTGTCTTTCAGAATACATGACTCGAGACCTCGTTCCAGTTCGAGCATACCTCGAACACAAGAAGGAGGGCAAATAAATAGTGATAGCATCATGCTACTTTGAGGGAGATGGGCCTGCACCACCCCCAGAGGTACAAAAGCTGGTGAAGTACTGTGAAAAGAAGAGACTACCTCTACTTCTAGCATGTGATGCCAATGCACACAATACCGTTTGTGGCAGTAGCAACACCAACAAAAGAGGATTTTAGAATATATCCTTAATAAAAACCTTAATATCCACAATATAGGGAATACCCCTACATTTGTAACAAGGGTAAGGCAAGAAGTTTTAGATATCACACTGGCAACACAGGATCTAAAACATATAGTAAAAGATTGTAGAGTATCGGGTGAACCATCACTCTCCGATCATAGTATCATAACATTCAAGTTAGAACTAGGCATACCTGAGATAAGCCTCAGGAGAATACCAAGAAAAACAGACTGGGACAACTATAACACCTGTCGGAAAAGAAATCTAGCACATATCCAGAGAAAAGGAAGGGCTAAGCACCATCTCGACCTGGAAAATGAGCTAGAGGATCTGAACAGGGCAATAATCGAGGCGTTTGACTCGAGCCTTCAAAAACAACGAAGCAACAAAGATGCACCCTGGTGGAACAAACATCTGTCAGAACTAAGATCTCAAACCCGGGACCTTTTTAATAAAGCAAAAATCACCGGAGACTGGCAGAGATACACCGAGGTGAGAAACACCTACTACTAGGAAATTAGAAAAGCTAAAAGAAATAGCTTCAGAAAATTCTGTGAAGATATAAACACAACACCTGCTGCAGCTAGACTTTACAAAGTTATGGCGAAAAGTAGGGTCAACACAGATATGGCTTTGAGGAAGCCAGATGGTGAATATACCGAAAATGAGGAGGAAAGAGTTCGACTCTTACTAGAAACTCATTTTCCAGGGAGTACCCCAAATAGGGGAGATAATCCTCTCGAAGGTCACAATAGGCCTTCAAGAGAAAGTATTACAATGGCCAAACACATTTGTAGTAACGATAGGTTGAAATGGGCCATGAACACCTTTTCACCTTTCAAGGCACCAGGAGCAGATGGAATTTTCCCAGCATTGCTCCAGAAAGGACAAGACGAAATTCTACCGCATCTGATTAGAATTAGTCGAAGCAGCTTAGAACTGGGTTATATACCTGAAGCATGGAGAAGGGCAATAGTAACATTCATTCCAAAAACTGGAAAAAGGGACACAACAAACCCCAAATCCTTTAGACCAATTAGTCTAACATCGTTTGTACTCAAAACGATGGAATAGGCTATTGATAACCATATTATAGAACGGAAATCCTAGAGAGACTACCTCTCCACCCATGTCAGCATGCTTACTGGGCAGGCAGATCTACGGAGACTGCACTGGTACAACTGACGGAGGATATCCGAGGTGCTCTAGACAACCAAGAAACTGTAGTATGTGCATTTTTGGACATAGAAGGAGCTTTTGACAATACTCCACATGAGGCAGTCAGAAGAGCATTGAACAGAAGAGGTGTAGACAGCACAACAACCAAATGGATGTCGGAACTGCTCACCACAAGAATAGCAGAGACGAGGACGAGCAAAGACATTGTCTCCATCTGCACTACCAGAGGATGCCCACAGGGAGGAGTAGCATCCCCATTAATGTGGAGTCTGACGGTTGACGAACTCCTGTGTGGTTTGACGGATCTCGGTATATCCTGCCAAGGATATGCCGACGATATTGTCATAACAGCCAGGGGAAAATTCGAAAACACCCTTTGCGATATTGTACAAAAGGGTCTAAACTATACAAATAGCTGGTGTAGGCAAGTGGGACTTAGCATCAACCCCACTAAAACCATCCTGATAGCCTTCACTAAGAAAAGAAAACTCAACCTCAAAACCATAAAACTTGATGGGAACGAGATTGAATGGAGACAAAAAGTCAAGTATCTAGGTTTAACTTTAGACAGTAAACTCCTGTGGAAC
>CAJUYH010010291.1:6947-19439 GCA_910591685.1 Galerucella tenella
TGTATAATCAAAATCTACAACTAGCTCCCGGACTAATATACTACTGTCATAACGAGTTTATTTGAAGCGTGTCTATTAGATGATTTTACCGGGAAGACAATAGTCTGATCTAGTAACTATTTCATCCTTTCATCCTAACCATTCCGTCTGTCACAAACTAAATGTCATCATAACTATCATTTAAAAATGATTTAAATTCATAAGTTTAAAAAATAAATCAAAAATTCTCAGTGCTCTCCTCTTCGATGCTAGTCAAAGTAGTAACCCTAACAGGAGAAGAACGTATGCTCGATGTGGAGTCTTCGGACAGAATTTTAACTATCAAAGAAAAACTTGAAGAAAAAGAAGGAATTCCCCCTGCTCAACAGAGACTTGTGTTCCAAGGAAAACAGCTAAAAGATGACAAAACAGTGGGTAGCTACAAATTAAAAGGCGGTACCATTCTGCATTTGGTGGTTGCTCTTCGAGGAGGTATAGAAAATAAATAGAGGTTGATAAAAGATAAAATATAAAATAATGTGATTTGGGTAATATAGAAACATCATTATATTTAAAAAGCTTTTTATTTAATTATAAGTAATACAATTAGTGATTTGCATAACATTAACAAGTTAATATTGGGTTTGGATTATTTTAACATTTCTATTTCTAATATCCAGTTATATAAACTATGATTAGAACAAAATATGAGTAAATTGGGAAGCTAGAATAAATTTATTGTTCGCTCAGTCTATTTAACAATTTATACAGAGCTAGATACCTATTTAGTAGAACAGAGAATTATTTTCTTTTTCAAATATTCATTTTTATTGTTTATTTATTACAATTAGTTTTTGCATTTAGTAAATGTTGTACCTAATTTACAATAATTTTGAAATGCGGTGTATTTATTTAATAGATATATACCTATCATGAAAAATTGATAAATAAAAAACCTTATTTTGTTCTAGAAAATATAAAATACCATGAATATAAAATAGCCACATACCACAAAAAGTAATAACTTAAATTTAGGCCCGCTGAAAAAATATCCAACATTTTAAGATTTAAAAGTTTAAGCACTTCTTAGAGATTTTACCAAATTGACGAGGCATCCATTTTTAATTTTATAGTATTGTATAGTTTTGTCATTTTTTAAGAATTTCCCGCCATAAATGAGCCTCTGCTCTGAGCTGGGGTATTCCGTGAACACATCTTGTAGCTTTAGTTTAATGCTTTCTATAGTTTCGGTTGGGTCAACTTCAATGACTTCTTCAGTCCCAACAATCGGTTTTATTCTTAGTTTCATTGGTTTTCACTATAATTTATTGATCAGTTTACTGGAAATTTGGTATTTGAGTCCGAAATGTTTATACATTGAATGTATTCAACTGAAATTTATGTTTTGACATTACTTATTATGGTGTCATTTTCTAAGCATCTTGGATCTCTATACCTAATATGGTAATTTTCAGCACAGTAGTTCGCGTAATTGAAAAATTTCTTGCCTCATAGTTCATTTTCAAATATAGTCGGGAAAATATGGGACAAGCAATAGGTAAATATTTATGAAAAAGATCCTGGTATAAAACAGATTGTGCCAGCTAGTAAAAGACAAAGCATAGTATTTTTAAAAACATTTAAAACGAAAAAAAACGTTATGTTGATAACATGAAAGCTTATCAAGTAATGATAATGGTGTCATAAGATGAATTGTGAATAATAAATATACAGAAATAGGTAACACTTTTTTCAGCGAAGTGAATTCGGATAAATAGGAGCGTAGAAAATTTGGAAAATCTGGGAGATATGAAGTTCGTAATTTTTTCAAAATTTCATATCTTCGTCCTTTCGCATTATAGCGTTGAGACTTTGAAGAAAATAAGTCCTTTGTACAAACTTTACTTGGGCAAAGAGCAGGTACCATGAGAAAGTTACTTTTGTTGCTATTAATGCAATATATTTTGCACAACGTACGTAAATTATATTTTTAAATCTTTAGTGTATTATATTCATGAATTTATTTATCCAATAAAAAAAGGTAGAACGTGTCGCGGGGCACACGGTAGGAACTTAAGTTCCTTTTAAGCAAAAATTATGTAATACATCTGATGTTATAGATAAACGATTTGCATATTCTTTGGTGGTTGAGTAGTAAGCATACCAGACTCTCACGCGGTAGACCCGGGTTCGATTCCCCTTGAGGAAATTTTTTTACTGTTAATCTTATTTTTAAATAATTATTCTGCTTGATATTAATAACGACAACAGGTAGACGTTTGAAATATTTAGCAGAATATTCATTATTATAGATAATGGTACGGTACCCTCCATGAGGGAGTCCGACTGGCAACATCTACTTATAACAGCATCGTATATTTAAAAAGTTAAACCGTAGCATTATACAAATTGGACATTCAAGAACTGTACGTTTACCACAAAATTAGTGGAAACATAAAATTGAATTGTTAAATTTTTAATTTGAAGTTATATTACAGTTTATAGAAATTTTTATTTTCTAGATTTTTTCTTAAGTGGGTCGTAGAAAAAATATGGTGCTCGACTCGTGTGGATTATCCATATCGTACTTGAATGATTGAGCACTCCGCCTACGGCGTCGTGCTCTAACTTCTTCCTCGTGCGATATGGCCATCATATCCACACTAGTTGCACAAACTACTATTTCTTTCAAAATATGCCCTTTTACATTTAAAAACAACCTGCCAAATGTCAAATCAATTTATCCATCCATTTTGAAGTTACCGAATTAAAACATTCAAGTTTTCAAAATTTCCACACCCTGTATTTCGAAAAGTAAATGTGCTAGACCCCTTAATCGCGCAAAAAAAATTATGGAAATAATAGTAAAAATGTATCCGAACAAATTCAAGTAGATCACCAGCACTGCGAATACCAGCTTTGCATAGAATTTTAATATAGCATCGGTGGTTCAGTGGTAGAATGCTCGCATTCCACGCGGGCGACCCGGGTTCGAATCCCGGCCGGAGCATATGAATCGCTGCTTCGTAAACGAGAGAGAGACTAAGGAGAGAGCAAAAGCACGCAAGTAAGGCACATGACGAAGCAACGTAACATAACGTAGCGTAACGTAACGCGTAACGGTCAGATCTTTTGCGTCGCGACCCCTGGTCGCTCAAACATAACCTGACGTGAAGAACTAAAGTTCCAATAAAAAGAAAATAAATAAATGAATAAGAAAAAATAAAAAATTTAAAAAAATAATGAAATGAAAAAAAATATATAAATATATATATATTTATATAAAAATGAAATATTATAATGATGAAAATTAGAAAAACCTACTAAATTACTAACATACATATTAAAAAGGAAATGTATAAAGGATTATTTAAAATGATTGTAAATACTAATAAAAAAAACTGGCCAATTGATCTCAGATCAAGGTCTCTATGTGAAACACACACACACACACATGAAATACAATATTATAAATTTAACATCCTAGGCTACATATTTAAATGAAGTATCTTAGTTACTTGTTTATTTCTATAATTCACTCCTGTCAATGCAACCTTTATTAGTAATACCAGTCTTACTTATATTTTTGTGAAATTTATTATTTATTGATTTTATTCCATAATTATTTCTACCTAGTAAGGATTAAAACAATTAATACTACTTCATGTATTGTGTGTTAAAGTTGTTAAAGTATATTGGTACCTAGGTACTTAAAAAGTTATCATTTTAGATTCACTAACTAATTTTTTTGGAATGAGTATAATTTCAAGAACATATTTTAGAATTGAAACGTTTTATTATAAATCTATATTTAAAACAATAATTATATAGAAACAGGCATTAAAAAATGTTTTTAAACTTACAAATCCAAAATTATATGAGATAAGAAACTATAATTGAACATCACATTTGTCTAATTCATAAATACTCTATCTTCATACGATTTTCAGTCGAAATAATTACAATTACATGTAGGTGACTTGCCAGAAATTTTCATTTTTTCCAAACATTCCTTGATTATTTCAGGATCAGTGTATTCATCTTCATAGATAAATTGAAGTCCCGAAGCTTCCTCTTGTAGAGGTTCTTCAATATTTTTAGTTGAATACTTCTTTACTTTAGTTGTTTTCTGAAGTAATTCAAAATAAGGGCCATTATCAAGAATATTCCTGGGTTTCACGACCTGAGTGTTGCAATTATCCTCATCACTGGAACTGCCTTCCTCTATTTTATTTAACTTAGTTACTTTCTTAGACGTTGATATACCCTCTAGACCAACTCGTTTCACAGCTTCATCAATTTTCTTCAAGTAATGATCCAGTTGTTTATCTTTCTTCAAACTATCATGAGATGCATATGGAGGATTAATTGGAGGCTGTACAGGAGGTTTATATTGATATGGCTGTTCTCCTTTCAATTGTAAGGGGTATGTAGTATCTGAATCGAAAGCACTCACATCTCCACATACTATAAAGGGAATTATAACCCTATTTATACCCATTAGTGAGTTAAAATCACGGTGTGATACATCTAAATATGGTGTTAGAAGTTTAGGGTCAAACCCTTCAGAGGGAATATATTTTCGACATACAACAAATGATTCTATACTTGAATTTCTCGAACTGCTTGGTTTTGTTATATCTACTTCTTTGAATAAAGACAACAACTGGTTGGTCAACAAGTCATTTTCTTTTCCTCTAAATAACTTTGCTACAAAAGTACCACCAGGTTTTAAAACATTACAACAAATATGTAAAGCTCCTAATAACAATTGTGCTTGAATGTATATGTCCAGATTATGTAAGCCAGTCACATCGGGTGCTCCATCACAAACTACTAAATCTGCATGATCACCTTTAAAATGTCCAATGATTTCTTGAGCTGTTGAGTATTTTGTAATGTCGCCCTGTATCTGTATAACACCCGGGAGCGGAGACATTGGTTGTAGATCAACAGCCACAATCTTTACATTCTCATTTTTAAGAGATTCATATTCTTCCATACTTTCCAACCTTTGATGTAGTTCAATTTCGTTGTAAAATAAGCAGCATTTATCCTTAATAACGATAGTTTCCCCCAAATAAAGTTTTCTTGAAAGTACTTGACTCCAACTCCCAGGTGCTGCACACAAATCCACTGCTTTTGTAACTCCTTCGAAAATGTTGTATTTTTCGTCAATTTG
Source organism: Galerucella tenella (assembly GCA_910591685.1). Taxonomy (NCBI): domain Eukaryota; kingdom Metazoa; phylum Arthropoda; class Insecta; order Coleoptera; family Chrysomelidae; genus Galerucella; species Galerucella tenella. The sequence goes on from CAJUYH010010291.1 coordinate 12,109, forward strand.
TAACAGTTTAAACGCACTTCTAGCTCGCCATCCTTGTTCTTTTGCCTTACGGTAGTATATGTCACGTTTATCTTTAGATATTTTGCCCATATTTATAAAATTGTCAAGTAAATAATTGCTCAAATCGCTTTGGAATTTAAAAATAAAAGTTACAAAAGTAAGGTTAGTGTTAGTGACAGTGTTGAAAAAATGACAGGAGACAGGACGGGCTACAACCACAAACCACTGGGGTGCGTTCACATAGTTACTCCGGAATTGAAGATTAACTCGGTATCGTTTATGTACTAATGCTACTCTGGACACAGAGTACACCATCTAACAACAGACGAAAGCTTTGTCGGTTCCTTTGAAGTCGGACTTACAGGATATTGAGCGGAAATACGTCGAGGCATTGAAACATAAACTACCTCTGATACACTGAGAAAATTAACACGAATATTGATTCGAAGTAAAACCATAACTACACAAAGAAAAATAGTAGTGTTGAATAAAGATCCCTCCCAATTAGGACTAAAAAATATTTTTTGTACAACTGTCATTAAAAGTGACACTTTTAATGATAGCAAACAATGTTAAAAACGATTGTTTACATAGCAGCGTGTTAAAAATACTTTTAACACTAGTGTTAAAAATATTTTTAGCACGCTGCTATGTAAACGTCTGCCATTCACAACAATCTTTTGATTATTTGAATACTAAAATGCATTTTGAATTTATTGTCATTGCAAATTCGCTCGTTTCATTATCAAAATAGGGAAGTTGTACAAAAAACATTGTATGGTATTTGTGTTAAAAGTGATTTTATTTTGTTCGTGAAATTGTTCAATTCGCTCCGCTCATTTCACAAACGTTTTCACTCACAAAATAAAACCTCACTTTTAACACTCATATCATAAATAACTATTTTCTCCAAATGACATTAAAAGCGGACTTTTAATGACACTTGGCAGGCAGAAAAAGTCCACTTGAGTGGACACATGAGTGAGTAATGGGATTACAACTCGTATTACGTACTATACTTTTTCTACGCCCATCTATTTTCTTCTAAGTGCTCATAATTTCATCTTTTTTACTACTAACAGATATTCGTAGGTAAAGTTGAGAAAATGTTCGGATACTATATTTATGGTATTTTTTCGCGAGATCCCGTTGATATAACAGTATGGTTACTGGCGGTTATAGAAATTTAATTGACAGGAGTAACATTTGAAAATTAGAAATTTGATTGAAATTTCAGTATAATATCAAAGATAATTCATTATTTTATGTATAATATCCACGGAGCTAGTAACTGCGAAAAAGTGTTTATTTACATTCTAAAAAGCTGAAAAAACACCGTTTCATTATATTTGCTTAACCAATCCATATGATTCACCCTAGGGTGAAAATAATCATCCGAAACTCGTAGCCTAACTGAACTATGTAACGTTACTTGTGATGACATAACTACGAGATAAAAATCGTCAATTATAGTTGAAACTAAAAAAACATTTTTCGAACAATAGGAACAATGAAACCATAAGAAACTTTGTCACTCGTCACTTTTTATTGAGGTTATGTTTATTTATTATTGTTGTGAAGTTAATTATATCCGGTTAACCGTTTGATTTTCGCGAGAGATCATGAACGATAACAACCTTTAAAATTTCTTTGGTGGGGGGTATAACCGCTCTGTAACCGACTTCACATCAACGGTATCTCACGAAAAAATACTTTTAGTTACAAAAATTGACAGCATAAATGAGGTGACGGTTATTTCCATATCAAGAAAACGCGTATTATTTTTTTTAGAAATTGTATAATGTGTTGCCGACATTTAGGGGCATCACTGTTTTAAACTAAAAGGTATATTTCTCTAATGCTGAAAGGTTTTATGTTTTTTCATTGATTAAAAGTATGTAAATGAACCAAATAAAGTAGTACCTGAATAAAAATTTCATTGTAATTTATATAAACCAAGATTTTTAAGTTTTCATCTCAAATCGCACGTGTATGTTATGAGATCTCATTACGTGCATGTTATTGTTATTAAATTTCATTTACAAGGAATGTTAACAGTGCGATTTTTGACGTTTACAGACATGGGCGTAGAAAAATACATTTTTATAGGCTTCTATTTCTGTTTACTTATAAAAATTTAGTCCAGTAAATGAAGAAGGAAAAAAAGGCAAAGTTAACATTAATGACGCCCTGTTTTCATCTTCTGGTTGGAAGTTGCAATTGGTACATCATTAAACATGAGACAAAGTTCTGCATGAAAACGCGTGCGAGGGCGGAGAAAATGGCCCCAAAAGACCAGGAAAATAGGTTTTCAGCCAATATCTCCTAAAATATGGCAGTTAGAGATTTTCGGTTCAGATAAAAATTGAAGTTCAGGTCATTTTCTACAAAAATGGTTCCCATGATTTTTTTCGCAACATTAATATTTTCTGCTAAAAAATCGGGTTGAAATACCGGAAATTTTGAGACTTGTGAAATATGCAAGTTTTGTACAAAATTTGAGCTGGGGGGTGTTGGAAATCCATTATTTTCAATGTTTTGGATTGTGGAAACCAATTGTAGATGGCGCCACCACATTTTACAGATTGGGAAAATCCTCGGTGCCATAAATGAGAAACCCTGTAACCAGACACTTTGATGGATATTTATGTTTCCGAGGGTCTTGTTTTCCTCTCAGATGAGGCCTCAAGATTAGGAAAACGGGCTATAAGATTAATTCTAGCGAGATGGACCTCACCAGTGGACCTGAATCTAGCAACAATCAGCTTTGCACATGTGGTAAAATACTGAAGTTCATTAGGTTTTTGGTAAGGAAAACTGAAAATGCCTCAAGAGTGAAGAATATTTACCCATAATAATCAGCAATAATTTCTTGCAGATTCTCCGCAAATTTTTGTAAATTTTTTTGCAACCAGACTGATTGAGGTTTTTGGAATAACGAGTTATAAACGTTTTCCATGTTTCACTTATTATAGAAAAATATATATTTTTTTTATTTATTTATTTATCATCATCTGATTATTGGTCAAGAACTTCTTCTGGGTCTAGAGCTCCCTCTAGCTCTACCCCGTCAACAACTTCTTCTGAGTCTACAGTTTCCTCTAATTCTACCGCTTGGGATAACATATTATCGCTGTCTTTATAATTCGAACACTGGCGTGACTCACACGAACCACAAATAGATGAGCAGACGACACGAGCGCCACGTAGATCACACGCGCGGCGAACGACGGAGGAACGAAAGTAATAAATTATAGCGTATACATTTAGATATACTGGTTTTTCCCCGGGGTATCAAAGGTATGACTTATATACATCGATGGAAAGGTGGGAATTCCCCCATTACACTAGTTAAAATTTTAAAATGTTATAAATAAAGAGCAGGGAGAAAAGAAACACCAAAAAATAGTGCGTTTTTTCCTTGAGCCCGCGTTTTATAATTTTATTGAAAAATGGACGACATCGTCAAAAAAAGTAATTGCACAATCGAAAGGTAGACATTCTTAGCTTTTAAATGATGTATCATAGAGACCAATCGGATCATGTATGAATTTTTAATTGATGGTTGTTCACAAAATTTCCCCGCGATCCAAAAACAGCAAAAATTTGGGATTCAATAAACAACGATTAAATGAAAATAAAAAAAAATTAGTGTATAGAAATTTCAGGGATGACAAAGGACGTTATGAGGACCCATAATCAAGAAAATTTTGAGTAAATTAGTGCAATACAAAAACAATAGGAAAAAATTCCTGGCGAGGTCAAAATTGCCGGGGAGCAGAAAGTTTGACCCGTGTTCCGATATGGCCAAAAGAGTCAAGCTTGACTCAATTCACAGGGTATGATAGCAGCAGAATTCCTCTTTCACAAGAATTTCGAATCATGAGAAAATATGCATTTTTCACAAAGTTATTGAATAATTTGTCCCCCCGCTGATGTGTAAATACACGGACTGTGCTCTCCGGCATACAGCACAGAAGCTCATTATTCGAGGTGCGCTTGGTGCCGTTTTTCTCGAAACCGGTCGAATTTTCGAGAAAAATCATGAGGACCATTTTTGTAGAAAATTAACTGAACTTTAATTTTTATCTGAACCAAAAATCTCTAACTATTTTAGGAGATATTGGTTGAAAAACTATTTTCCTGGTCTTTTGGGGCCATTTTCTCCGCCCTCGCACGCGTTTTCATGAAGAACTTTGTCTCATGTTTAATGAGGTACCAAATGCAACTTCCAACTGGAAGATGAAAATAGGGCGTCATTAATGTTAACTTTTTTCCTTTATTTACTGGAATAATAGCGATAAAGAAAATATTCACATATTTCTTCAATTTATATTTTAATTCTGATAGAAAGTCCGGCGAATTCGGAGTAAAGAAATATTATCAGTTTATCTCTTTCAAAGTTATTGCAATGTATCCATGTATTAAACGTGAACGATATGTTGTCCTAGAAAAAGTTTAGTATGTTATTGTGTTATTTGAAAACACCTTGTAAAAAAGGAATCCAATAAAATAAACTCAATTTTCTCAGGTAAAGATATATCAAAATATTAACTTTTTCGAGTACCTAAATCAATTGTTTTAAAATGTACCATTATGTCATTGATTTTGACTTAGTATTATAGTTTAGTCTTCGCATATATTTATTTAGGTCTTGTGCTGAGCAATTTAGGGGAAACACTTGTGAAAATTGGAATTAGTGAAACGTACAAAAATACTGGAGCCTACAGATAATACATTTATATATGAAATAACATAACTTTATTAAAACGAAAAATATTTCCTACCTGTTAAATGTGCATAAGTTTGTCCTAAAGCTTTCTTCCATAACATTTTCCTCCATTCGTGAAGACCCATTAAGGAATGTTCGGGGCATTTTCTAAATGTATTTAAGTACTTGTTACAAATTGGAGCAGCAAGTTCATGAGAAACTGAATATCGCTTGATTAAAATTTCCATTAACTGCAACAATTACGTATAAAAACTAATATAAAGTATTTTTAGAAGTTTTATCACACCTAACAAAATTTTTCTAATATTTTGGAGATTTGCTTAAATTAATTTTGGAGAAAAGAATAAGTTATACAAAAGTGGCATCGAGAAACGCCTGGAAATTATTTTCAGAATTGTAGGTCCACCGCTAGACATTTGACAACTAAAGTTTTGAAATGCAAATTTTTTCAAAATTCACTCAATTAAGGAGCATATTAAATATTATAATCAGTTTCCTCGACAAATTCTGCATATTTTGAATACGACAAGTTCAAGTCTATCTCTTCAAATAAGGGGTGCTTGACCAATTCCAATAAATGTTGTTTGAAAGAGCTTTTGTTGAACAATCGAAAGGACAACTGCAACAGCTGTAAAAAAAGACAGGAGTCAGCTACGCCCAAGCCGCAGCTAACAAGAAAACAACAACGACGACAACAACAAAACAACAGATCCTCGAACAGGTGACAAAGCTATTAGCTCAGCTAATGGCTTAAAGTCGCTTGTAAGAGATCGGAAGAAAAGAAGACACACTCTATAAGGGTGTTTTCAGCCGAAATTGCCGGCTGAGGACGCACTTTGTAGAGGCAGCGCAAACACACACAACAGAAGACACAGACACAACGGAAGACCGCCGAAGAAAAAACCACCGAGGTTACACGGCCAAAGATAAGACGGCTCGCCCCCAGCTGCTAGCCCTTTTAGCTAGGGACGAGCTGTACGCCGTAACGCGAACTATGATGATGAGACCCATCGGATAAGATGGGGGGATGTGGTGGAAGTCCTCCCCGGAGATGTACCACGCTTAGAGAGGAACATCCTGGGTGGGACGGGCTCATCAAGGTTGTGTGTGTGTAACAATTTATCACCCAAGTCAGTCAATAGCTTCGAGTAACCATGGAAACGAGTTAGTAGAGGTTGTTTTGACGTTTAATAATTAATAAGACTCGCTGTCACTAGCTGTTGGTGTAAATGTACATTTGTTTTGAAGACAAATAATTAAAATGAGCTCATCAAATAGTGAAAACAAACTAAGTAGCACACCACCCAATATTATACAATTAGCCGCGGACACTACTGACAACATATTGCCAGAAAAGTCAAGAGGAAGATATGAAAATGTATACCGGCAGTTTATGGACTGGCGAACAACTAACAATGCAAGTTTATTTTCTGAAAACGTACTCTTGACATATTTTGGAGAAATCACTAAGAAATTCAAACCATCTTCATTATGGGCAATATATTCGATGTTGAGGAGTACTATAACTTTGAAGAATAATGTAAATATTGAAAATTACACAAAATTGCGAGGTTACTTAAAAAGACAATCCGACGGTTTTAAAAGCAAAAATCAAAAGCCTTACATTCTGGTGAGATAAAACTTTTTTTAAATGAAGCTCCTGATGTGCAGTATTTTTTTCTGGCTACTGTTTCATAATTAAATGCTACTTGTTATTCAGCGTTTTATTTTTATTAATGGAGTTGTTCGTAGAAAAAGTATAGTACACAACAAGAGTTGTAAGCTTATTACATGCTTATAGAATTACTACACTCGCCGCTACGCGGCTCGCGCGCAACTTTTCTATTCGCATGTAATAAGCAACTTACAACTCTTGTTATGTAATATACTATTAACTAACAACAGGATAATTACCTAAGTAAAGTAAAAATGTACCTACCAATAATAAAAATAATGAAAGACCTGGCGAAAAAAGATCGTAATGACATTACGAGAGTTAATGCATTTAAAAAAATTTCGTTTACCAACAACGAAGCCCTCAATGTGTCTTATTAATTGATATGATTATACTATTTTGGATTGTAACCATATCACATTGTCCCACACCAAAGTTTGAATGCTCAAGCTTTCGATGCCAGGTTGGATTTTTGCAACTGGCTCTCACATTTGATACACGACATTGAAGCTGCTGGTTTCTCTACCCGCCAACGATTGATTTCATGCATTGAAAATGATGGACGACATTTCGAACATCTAGGGTGGCACTAATTACGTAACCTATTATTTGTTAAAGGTTTCAATTGTTCTATTTATCACATTATTTTAAAATTCGTTCTCATTGTTAGTAGCGACAGCATTACATGGTAATCCAGTGGCAACCATAACATTAGTATGATAACAGTTTAAATTACTGCAGACCAATGTAAGATCTTTTCATTCAGGCTAAATTTAATAATTTCTGTCAACGCAAACCAGCCTTCTAGACGTTGTATGAACAAAACCCGCCATTTACCTGTTTCGCCTTGCGGTTTGCAGTGTTTCATTACTAATTTTGTTTTATTTTTTAACACCTACTTCAATTTGTATGCCTCCATTTAAA
>CAJUYH010010292.1:0-12491 GCA_910591685.1 Galerucella tenella
CTGAATATTCGAAATAAATGGTATAAAGAAACTCATGGGATAAAGGAAGGTACCACAGTTCATCTACCACAGCCAAGCAGAAAACAACTACCATACAACCACGATTTCATTTTTGTATTTTACTGTTAATCTTCATTGTTCATCTTTAGAAATAAATAGAATTAAATTCAAACTAACTTACAAGTGTTGTGCATCAGTTCATTGTACGCAACAGGATGATCACGTAGTTTTCTCTAGCATATTCTACAACTTTTAAATTTTGCGTGTGAGTTGTGTGGCCATCTAATATTAACAGGATAGGTTTTTCTTTTGTTGGTTTGACATTGTCAATGAACCGAACAAACCAATTGAAAAATATTTCACGAGTCACCCAACCATTCGAGTGGCATTGAGCCCAACAATTATCGGGAATTCGGGATAAATTGGGAGGTAATTTCTGACGAGGAAGTACAAATAGTAGAGGTAAATAATCTCCTGCAGCTGATACACATATTTCCGCAGTAACCAGTTGTCCCCGTTCAGCAGAAGTTAACACGTCAACTTGTTTTTTGCCCTTCTTAGGTATAATCTTCGATTGATACTTAGGCACTGTTGTTACCCCGGTTTCATCTACATTGAAAATTCTTTCAGGCGCTAAATTATATTTAATTATAACCGATTCTAATAAATCATAGACATTATTGGTTGCAATTTTATTAAAACCAAAAGCACTATATTTTGATATTGCTTGTGGCTTGCGGATTGTTAAATCTTCCGCATGACGCTTTAGAAAGGCCTTACACCAGTCACGTCCAGCCATGCCATGTAGAAAAGGGTGCTCAATACAATTTTTTTCTGCTAATTGGTATACAAGTGTACGTAATTCTCTTGTCGTCAAGCCACATAAGCATTTTTCTTGTGCTGTCAGATATTCTACCAATTTTTTTTCTTGATTGAGACAAAAACGGGCTGAAATCTTCCTAAGCCTACAATTAACAAAATGAAACACAAATCAATCAAAAAATACATTGGATGAAAAAGAAACTTCAAGAAGAACAGTAATTTGTTTTAATTACTTTTTTTAATGCTATGTTTCAAATTTGAACTAATTCTATAAACTTTAATTCGACGTTGTAGAGTTGATCGGGAACGTTGTAAGCTCTGGAAGCAGCTTTTCGACCCAAACGTCCACTGACCACATCTGTGATCGCTTTCGCCATTGATATTTGATTCCATGACTGATGTCTACTTTTTTTTTTATAATTCCGCACCATATTCAATAAATAAATATAATTGGTTTTTTTTTATTGTATTAATTAAAGCTGAATTTGCATTCCGTTTTTTTATTGATTGCCAAATAATGTCAACAAAACATATAAGTGCGGTTAAGCAACTAACGCGTATACGTATTAGAATCTTTGGCGGCTCCGTTGACGGTATCGTTTCAACTACAGCCTCCTCCACGAAACCACGAGCGGCGCCAGCCGCGAAAACAACAACTTTGGCCACGAAACGAGTAACCACGAAGGCTCGTTCTCACTTGGCTGGCAACGCTCAAAGCAACCACACACATACACTACAACTGTAGCTACACTTACGCTCAAACACACTACACACGTGCAATATCATTATATCAGTACATTCTATTTTTTGTTTGATTTTCAAATAAATATATTAATTGGTTATTTCGTAAATGTATATTGAATATAATTAATTAGCCCAAAATAGCTAAAAACCGAATTAGAGCGCATGCGCTCCTGATTTAAAAATATTGGGAGGTTGTAAAACGGCGCGAAAAAAGCATTTTTTGAATCTTTAATAATTCATTGTTAAAATAAAATACAGAATAAAAAATATCAATTACGAAATTTTTTTGGGGGCCCACTTTGCCCCTAATTTTCGATTTTTCAATTGTAATGGACACTGCACAATGAAGTGAAAATAAGTATCAAGAGTCTAAAAAGAAGTAAACGCATAAAAAAAATTAATGATATTATGATTATTTTCCTTAAGGGGCCCACTTTGTCCCCCCTTCCTCTATATATATATATATATATATATATATATATTAGGGTGCTTTTTTTTTCCACTACTTTTTTTTCAGTCCCATCTTGAAATTTTTTAGCAAGTACCCAAAAAAAATTCCCTGAAAGTTTGGGCCCTTAATATTAATATTAAGAGCTCGATCCAGCCGTTTAAAGATTTTCCCTTAAAAAAACACAGAAACTCTGATTTTTTTATATTTAAATTTCTATAGCTCAGTTTCATTTCATAGCATCGCTTCGACCATGGACGGGTTTTCTTCAGAATTGAATGCTCTACAAAAGTGTCCATTGCGGCCAAGCCGTAACTCGAACCGGCGAGGTAGAAAAGGCCTCTAAACTCGATTTTTCCATGAAATTCGCGTTTTTTCGCACTTATCTCGTGAATGACAAGAGCTACAAAAAAAATGTGAATAACGAACTTGTTGAAAATTGAATTTTCTACAAAAAAAAGTCCTGAGCACAAAGTCGCTAAAATCAATATTTCCGGAGATATTTAATGATAACGTGTTTGTAATTTCAAATTTTTATCGAAAATCACGTCAAATTTAAAAAAATATCTTTTTTTTCGAAGATGGAACGGTAAAAAAATATAAATAGTCGGAAATATGTTGGTATCGATTGTAAAAAAAAGGTTTTACATTTATAGATAAATTGACAGGTTAAAAGTTTTTGTAGTTTATAAGATTAGGTTAGCTAAAACTAAAATATGTAACGAGAAGAAAGAGGTGAAATGTACGTGTGTAATCTAGTACCTATCATTCCTTGTTTACTCTTATCTCCCACCCCTCTCAGCGCGACAATCAGACTTTGGCCCGACCTTGATTGAGCTTACTTAACGTTCCGCTTAATTATAGCGCTTTCTTTATTTTCTACTACTTAACACTGGCGTCGCGGGGTTACTAAACAAATCTTCGTGTACACTAACCTCATAGCGTCGATTACTTGTAGTTAACGTTGCATTACGTATTTCACTTCAAAATTATCATTATTAGCAATGTCTGAACAAATTGGTGAAAAAATCTACAATTATTTAGTCGGATTTGAAATAAAAACAATCAATAAAAATAAATTACCCTTATATCGCGACGTATTGAGATTGTTTATGTACAAACATCATTCTTTGAAACTAACTGTTCGGAATAGTTTATCAGATGTTCTGAGCGACGTTAATGCTGTTTGGGCCGGCTTTGTGATTCCGACGATTCGTCTTCAGCACAGTAGGCGAAAGCTAGAAAAGCTTTATGCCGAGTATATCGTCATTAAAAAACATCGACACAGAGCAAAAAAATCGAAAGCTGAACAAACCAATGTCAAAAAGTTTTGCGAAAAACTTGATAAATTGTTTGATATTTCTAATTGTGCTGTCGTGAAAAACTTGCCAGAAGGAGCCAGAAACTTTTAATTCGAGAGATAAGGTAAGCATTGTAATAAACGTTCACCAGTAGCCTATGCTTCACCAGAAATGATTTCTGATGATCAGTCAGCTATGGAACAAGATGGAGTCGACGAAGATAACGTCAACATTGAGAAAGAAATAGGTTTGTTTTTAAATATCAATTTGGAGTTTCTTAATTAATAAAAAAATTATAAATACTTAAAAAAATTGGTAATTGTTCAGAATCGCGATTCAGCCGATTTTTAAATATTCGATTTTTGATGAAATTTAAGAAAAAAATCAAATAATTGGTCAAAAAAAATTGTTTTCATATTTCAAAAACGGTGGAGCCGTGATTCTAAACAATCGCCAAAAAATTTTTCATTTTTAAAGATCTTTTTTCACTTGTTTCGAACTATTATATTTAATAATTAAGCTCTAAAAATTTTCCATTTCAGGTTTAAAATCATCCCAACAAACAGTCTTGACCAGTTTCTCCAGTAACGTATCGAGTTCTAGCGAACTTGTTCTGATTATGAATATGAAAATCCTGCTCCGAAAATGAAAAAACTTAACATTTTGACTTCTGAACTCGTATCAGCACTTGATCGCACTCAAACCAGCGATAGGAATGCGATGTTTATTGTAGCAGATGTTATTAAAAGTAAATTTTTATTTTGTCTAAGTAATTTTATTGATTAATATTTTTGTAATTTATCTTAACCCGAAAATATAGTTCTAACCATTGTAAAAAGCTTTTTTTACCGCTTTGTAAACTGCTTTGCGCTTTCTGTTTTAATAAACAAAATACACTTCATTTTCAAAAAAGCTAATAGTTGAGTCAAGTCTTCCTAAATGATTTACAAAGATTTGCTAAGTTTTTTTTTTTTTTTGATGTAATACTTCAAATGTGTCCGGCGAATGAAAACAACAAAGATTTATGATAGCAAAAGCTTTTATAGATGAACAATTTGACAAATTCAATTTTAGATTTCATTACTAAATTTAAATTTAATAATAAAAATAAACTGTTCAGGTGATGTAAATGACGCATGTGCTATATTTGAAAAAATTATTGGTCGTGATTTGTTGTATCTAGCTTGTCGCCATCATACATCGGAATTAATGTTGGGAAATGGGGCAGAAGTAGCTTTGCCAGTTACGAATGGTCCATCTGTACCAATTTTCAAAAGATTTCGAAATCATTGGACAAAGATTGATACATCAGCGTGTGAAATTGGCATCAATGACGAACTTATAGCAGATATTTTAATCGATAAAAAACAAGATATACTGGATTTTATTGAAGATCAGTTAATGGTTTGCTTATAAGTAATTGTTTACTTTCATACTTTAGATTCCATTCATTCAATAACTTAAAACAGGGATAATTTTACGATTTTTCGAACGATCAATTTATTTACTCTGTATTAATTTTAAATTATTTATTCTTCTATCTAATTAGAATCATCATCCACGAGATGACTACAAAGAGTTTTTGATGCTGAGTTGTATATTTTTGGGTGGCGGAGAAAGTCATGAAGTTAAATTTACAGCTCCTGGTGCTTGTCATCATACAGGATGGCTTTCAAAAGCTCTCTACTGTTTGAAAATTTATATGTTTCGCAGACAGTTCAAAATTTCAATCAAAGAAGTGAATGATTCACGTAAGATATGTGTTTTTATCGTATTATTCTATGTTAAAATCTGGTTTACGGCTCCAAATGCGATAAAAGCACCCAATTCAGATTTGGAATTAGTGAAAAAGCTTATACAATATAGAGACATTCATCCTGATGTCGCAAATGCAGCATTGGATATATTATGCAGGCATTTATGGTATTTACATGAGCAGCTTGTTGGATTGGCTCTTTCCGATAAAACAGTTTCACGAGAAGAAAAATTAAAAATTGTAGAGAAAATTAATAGCACAATAGTCGTTGAAAAAGCTAGTAACCGTTACACAGTGGCCTATAGTGCAATAACTTTAATGATAGATAGAAACATTAGTGATTTTGTGACAAAAAATTCATTATTTATCTTTGAACAATTGAACAATTAATCTTCCTTATGGATTTTTAAATTCAGAACCAAATACGTGGGAAACTAATCACGAGTATCAACACTGTCTTAAAACATTTTGCAACTTGAAGGTAGTGAATGATATTGCCGAGCGAGGACTAGCTGAAAAATTCAATCAAGGTTTGACCAATAATGAACAGGAGGCAAAAAATTTTTCAGACTGTCCAAAACCATAGCTCAGAGCACCCTTCATGTACGAAATTACAATACAGTCGCACAGAAGTAAAATAAAAAATTTTTTATTATCGTGCCTATCAATAAAATGTTTATATTTGACATATTTCCCATTATTTATATTTTTTTATCGTTCCATCTTTAAAAAAAAAGTAATTAGTTAAGGAAGTAGTGATGGATAATAACAAAAAGAAATTTTTAATAATTTGACGTGATTTTCGATAAAAATTTGAAATTACAAAAACTTTATCATTAAATGTCTCTGGAAATATTATTTAAATGTAAAAAAATCAGAGTTTCTGTGTTTTTTTAAGGTGAAATCTTCAAACGCCTGGGGCGAGATCTTAATATTAATATTAAGGGCCCAAACTTTCAGGGACTTTTTTTTTGGGTACTTGCAACAAAATTTCACGATGGGACAGAAAAAAAAATAGTTTGAAAAAGAAGGCACCCTAATATATATATATATTTTTTTTATATCTTGGATATGTTCTTTATATAAACATGCTTACTTACATATACGAGGGCGGTCCGATAAATACTTAGCGTCACCGGCCGATGAGGCGCAATCGCAAAAAAAAATTTACTGTCGTGTAGAACATTCTCGTAGACGGCTACTGTCGAACTTTCAGCCGAATCAGACGCGCAGTTTCGTTTTGACCACCTGTGGAAACGGACCTGTCTGCGGAGTTTAGAACAGTGGGAAAAAAGCAATATCGGTCGGTGATTCGATTTTTGACGGTCACCATCGAAGGAGAAGAGTTACCATACACAGCATTCAAGCGGTCTTTGATTTCACTGCGCGATTTCTCTTCCAAAAACAAGAATCGAATCACCCGGTCGGCGTTATTGCTCTTTTTCCACTTTTCTAAACTCCGTGGACACGCCCGCTTCCACAGGCCGTCAAAACGAAACTGCGCTTCCGATTCAGCTGAAAGTTCGACAGTAGCCGTCTACGAGAATGTTCTACACGACAGTAAATTTTTTTTGGGACTGCGCCCCATCGGGCGGTGAGGCTGAGTACTTATCGGACCGCCCTCGTACTTCACATATATTGAACCAAACAAAATTCAATATTTTTTTATAGATAACCAAACAATGGGTCAACAGCGTGTAAGGCACGTGAATGAAAATGGTCGAGGAGTTATGTAAAAACTGGAAAATTGAAAAACCAAAAAATGTAAAATGAAAAGCTAAAATAGTTAAAGAGAATATATGTAAAGGAGATGTAAAAAGCGAGAGTGGCAATACGTGAATGAATTATTATTATTATGGTATCTACATTTTACTTATACCCATATGTATATATTGTTACGTCCTGGCTGTATAGGCTGGTTGAATCCGCATCAGGATTGCGTAACAAATACAAGATCAATTTAAATTTAGTTGTTGATTTCCGAAAAGGTATAGGGATCGTTGCCGGTCACTACTGGCCGTAGCTGAGGTACTGTAGTGTAGGAGATGGATAATTGGTTTTAAATCGATGAGCGAATGATTTTATTTTAACACTTATTTTCTTTATTCAATGAAGTTATGACGTGGTGGCAAATACAATATGTTTCACAATTTTTTTATCCTTTATTTATTACGTAGCGCTTTTAATAATGTCTTCGATCAGAGCTTATATGAGAACTCGATTTTGGTTATGTTAAAGAAAATACTCTTTGACGGAAGGTCTGAGTTGACGATAACGTAGGATATAATTGTTTGAAGCGCGAACTTAACGCTGGCAGAGATGTAAATGAATAGAACTATTACGTCTGTAAAATGAATTGAACTGAACCAAAGATGTAAATATACCGACTCAAAGATGTGAAGATGTACTGAGCTCAAGATAGTAAACGTACTGGCAAAGATGAAAAAGCGTACTGAACTCAAGACGGTAAACGTACTGACTCCAAGAGGTAAAGATACTGAGCTCAAAGATGTGAAGATGTACTGAACTCAAGATGGTAAACGTACTGGCAAAGATGAAAAAGCGTACTGAGCTGCTGTGTACTTTGAGCACGAGTTTAAATACTATTTGGGATGGGGGTTTTTGCATTGGCAACCCCCGGAGTCCGCGTGGACTTATTGAATCCAGTGCCCAAGTCCATGAGATTGCAAAAGGTATTGATTCCTTGTAGTGCGACCCCCAAAAGTCTCATGACTAACACAATCCTTCGATTAATTTCATAACCAGTATGAATTAGTGGGCCTGACTGTACTTCTCGATGACCGCACTGACACGTAACAATAATTTTAAAACCCAGGCCTCTATGCCCTGACTCTGTGAAATTGACTCTTTGCTTGCAAACAGCACAGATTAAAATGTCTGATAGAGCCATAAAAACTGTGAAAAATTCTATTATTCGATATGCGTGCAAAGGATTTGTATGTATATCCTCTGTGCACCCAGTCTTCAGTTTTTTAGCACTTACACTAACTGTATCACTCGTACTCGACCCGACATTTTCCCCGCTCTTACCAACGAATTGATTTCCTTGAAATCGTTTTTTTTTTGCACAGTTCCGAGCTATATTACTTCGTGTTCCTTTCAGATAGTTCGGCATTTTAGTTTTCAAAATGCAATTGTTCACGATAAACTCTCGAACTAAACTGATTCTATTGCTCGAGCAACGTTTCGTTTCGTATACCTGGGGTTTCACACTATATCGATATATATAGACACTATACAGATATGTATATAATGACGTTCAAAATATTCGCCGAAACAGCTGCCTGACAATACCAAAGGTAAACAGGGGGAAATATTGTGAAGCAAAGGTCGCTCCGCCTCTAAGGGTCCGAGCGTTCGACTTGCTACCTGACCGACTTGCTAATGACCCCGCGCTCCAAAAGCAATAACTCTGCAAATATTCGATATTTTGAGTTTTCCTTTGGTTAGAACATTCTTTGGGTACCATACTTTTGAAATATGTAAGAAAAAAAATCGATTTTCTGAAGATTTTAAAGTAGACTCCTGCCTTAAGGGGGCATCTCTAGTCTATTTTTTTGGAAAAATCGATTTTCCAAAAACACTGGTTTTGCGTTCAGTATACTTTCAGAAACAGTACAATAGTTTATTCAAGTCTGCGCGCTCTATAAATGTATCTATAGCGCATATTCTGAGTAAGAATCAGATCGTAAAAAAAAACAAGTTTTCGTGGTAATCAATTTATGTGTGAACGTCATGAAAGTGTGGTTAGTGCATGTACTAAGAATATTATGAAAAACAATCCTATAATCGAAGTGAGCATTGAGCCATTTTGGGGTTATGTTATAGTGCAAATACCGACTTCCTGAATCTACCGGCAAGTTGGAAAATTGTGTGCACCCTCCAGCGCTAGACGAAGAAATCCAACCTTTATTAAAAAAGATATATGAAGATCTTACCACCGACGATCTGTTAGAAAGGTGCATCGGAGCACACACACAAAACATAAATGAAGGCTTCAACGCTTGTGTTTAGGTACGGGCTATTGTGACTTACTTATACTTAAATATGCATTTTGCATTTTTGATTTCAGAGGTTCCTGAGTCAAGAAAACATGTCAATCAGGTAAAAAGTAGGCTTTGTTGTGGCAGCCATATCTGGGCCATATTGGATCATAAAAATTCAAAAATCATTTTTTCATACAGTTTAATATGTATTTCTGCATTTGTGAAAAAATTGTAGTTTAATAATAAAATTTACTGTAAAAAAAAATTCTTGAACATATGTGCAAAACACTAGAGATGCCTTCTTAATGGGATCAACATATGGTTTTATCATTGGAACCCATGCTAATAATACTTAAGGTCATAAAAAATTTCATACTTGGCATATATATCACGTAATACAAGAACTCAGAATAATATATAAAAAAGGAATTCTAAATGAAAAAGTTAAAGATGTTATGAAAATTAACTACATGTGCTTTCCAGATAGAGTGTGAAATGTGAAGCAGGACAATCATAATTTCCTGATTATTTGATATGACGATTTCATTAAAGTGTATACATTGGAGCGCACACGGTAACTGTTCATAATTAATTGCCCGAGATTGTGTTGTCTATGTTTTTAATAGTATGATGATCGATCAGCAACTGTCCTGAACGGTTACTTCCGTCCTCAACGTTTTATCATCTCGGCCCACCACTTCCATTTCCATTTCACCCACTCTTTCCCCTTTATAGCTGCCACTTTTGAAACACATTACCAAATATAATAGATACCGAAATCGCAACAATACAATAATTTTTAGTTCTAAAAATTTCAAAACTATTGTCAAATTATCTCACTAGATGTCGTTTATGATGTCATTTTGTCTCAAGTTATAGACGCAACTTTTCGACTAATGCTTAGGCGATTGATTGAGGAAGTTCATGACTGATAATACCATGTAATAGTAATGATGATGTCATCCTGCAGTAATATCGCAAAGTCAACCCTGAATTCGTAGATTTAATTAATGACCTTCAGTACACTGGGATGGTGAAAATTCGCCGGTTATGTCCAACTTTACATGGTTTCTATTATATTCTATCATAGTCAATATTGATGTATACGCAGGTTAATCAAATTTTTGTGAATACTGAATGCAAATTTCGATAGATATGAATAGATATGAACCACAAAGATACATTTTTGAATGAATAGTATTAAATATGTTTGTAGTAAACTAATAACCGTAGTACCCTTCATATATTCGTCAATTATTAATCTTAATGAAATATTATTTCGAAAAATAGTTCTCATTTGATATGAACATGGAATGAATTCGACAAGAATTAGTGCAAGATTTAAGCTCGAAAATTCTATATACAGAAAAATAAATCAAACATAAATTTCATGTTTGTAATGATATACACTTCGCAGTCAACAATGAAATGAGTACACTGACGGTACATCGCCGAACATGTATAGATACTTTTGTACAGTATAATATTTTGATACAGAAAATGTGTCTTTATTTTTTATGTTTCAATATAATTATATATGTTTAACTAAAGAGGCCGCTAAAACTGACTAACCTTTGCCACTTATATCTTTTTAGTTATTCGTCCATCCGAGTATATTTGCTTTACGACTTGCCAGACTTCTTTAATTACTCCATGCTTAGAGCTGCAGAAATAATAACCATGTGGCATAAATAAGAAAGAGCGGCAATCTATCGACCTTTGAAAAATATGTAGTTTTTCTGCCTTTTTATCATATGATCTACACAACTGTAATTGTGATCAGTGATATATCAACCATATATGTGTTACGCTAAACTGAGTTGGTAAGTACGTCTAAAACATTAGAAAATTTTATGACTCAACTATATCATTATGCACGAAGAGACACGACATGTAAAGAATCAAAATTTTACAGTTTTTAATGTAGTTTTGCATAATATTCTACGCTATATTGTAAATGGTTCAACAAAACTCACCTGGTGGGCAGCTACATTCACTGACATCTCGTTTGATCCTAAAAATTCCACTATCTGGATATTGAATTTTCTGTCCTAAGAGTGATTCTTGAACTTCTTTACGGAGCCTCTTCACAATGACCTCACTAGTCTCTTGATGATCACATCGTGTTTCAAGATTAACCAATCGTGCCTCTAATAATATCTCACGATAAGCAAGAACACCAGAAATACCGAGGCTTCCAACACAGAGAAACAACATGGCCCAATTGATTGGAACAGGTTCCGTCGTTCGGATAATCTCTTTCCGGAGTTTTGTCGGCATCGTCACCTCTAGACTCTTTCTTGTTGGGGAATTTTCGTTGATCTCCATCGTTTTATTAACATCCACCCAGTACCCTAAATAAACACGCACACTAATAATTCACGTGTTGTTAATCTCCAACGTCTAAAAAACACGCCGGAACTCTACTGTCCACATTATAACCAACATGCCCTGCATTGCATATATCATTTAAGATACCACCATTGTTTCAATACATTCATTCGAAAGAATAATACGTCACTATCAGATTATTAAGTTCAGAAGGAGCACCTTGATTAAATTAAAGCTACGGCGATTAGAAAAAAGAATTGTTCTCAATTTACTTATGCTGAACTAATAGATGTGTGGAAACAGATATTGTTTTTGTGGAGAGAACAAATTGAATTAGCTGTAAAGCTGTGACCCTTATAGCTTAGCGTAATGTAAAATTGATTTCCATTAATATTTTTAATATGGTGTCAGAGATTCTGACAATTGTGAAGAAAGTATCCTGGACACACACACGTAACACGCATAACTTCACGGCCGCAGCACAACTGGATAAAATACCATGAGATGAGGGTTCCCCATTTCGGCTCTTTTCGTCACATATCGGAGCTTTTCGTAGACGAGCTCCAGTCGACGAGCGTCCACTTTCCGTCCTGCGCCATGGCACGTCTCGTGCATGTACGTAGTCCCATCCATACATACATGCATGCATGCCTCCACGCCCACGCACGCGTCTACACCTGTATATGTGTATACGGGCATATATGTATACACCCACAAACTTATTTGAGAATTTAGTGACGTTTTTCTAGACGAGTTATATATCTCCGCAGCATCACCGAAAAATTTTCACAGGAACCTGTTAGGGACGACTTCTTCTGAGATTACTTGGAGAGTAAATGTACCACACATGTTCCATTCGCCTTTTGTATGATTTTCCGAATTTACAATATAATGTAAAATACAATCATTTGGACATATATTTCGTATGTAATTCAAACTTCACATATATATATATATGGACTACTTGCAATACAAGACTCAAATAATAAATATGAATACATCTCTACGACTGTCATACGATCCTTGACCATTAATAAATACAGAATTCTATGATATGATTGCAAACACAAATATAACAATAA
>CAJUYH010010293.1:0-12490 GCA_910591685.1 Galerucella tenella
TTTATAATTATTATTCTCTGAATTTATCAACTTCGTTGCAATCGTTTTGAATTTTTATTTGAATATTAATTAGTTCTATAGTCTGGATGCCGTTTGCGGAAAAAATAGCATGTTTCATTCGGAGCAAAAGCACTCTTTGTGGCTCGTCTGAAATTGTCGGCCTCACTGACGTTCGGCCATCAAACATTCAGACTCGCCACAAAAAGTTATACTTTTATTTTCAAACTTCAGTTCGTTAACGAAAGCAAAATTTCATTATGTAGTTTTTGGACCGACTTTCTAGAACTCCCACTATATTATTCAAGTTTTATTATTCAAAATGTATCACTATTATGTTGTCCATATTAGAATATTTCAACCAAAACCAACACGATTGTTCTTAAACTAATATTTTTATTCATTTCCTGACACATCACTCACGATTTCAACTTAATTGCCCCTAGGCAACACTTGATAGCGATTGAATTACGAAAAATGTTATTTTTATTAATAAAAACCCAACCCATTATTGTAACTGATATGTAAACTCACAATTACAATACAAAATGATCACACATCAAAAGGTGAACCGTTACCTACATGTAATTTTTGACATAACTGATAAATTGTCATAAAATATCATCCGTGATTCTGTGATTCTATTCCTTACAGATAGTAGACAAGCACTACTGTGTGTCACCTGTCCCTGATCAAAGCCTGTAGCAACAACGAAGTCACTCTAGGCTGGATCAAGTGGCACAGTAAATCGGAAGGTAACCACATTCCACGTTCCAAAAACTCTTGGAACCTGTCACATTCACTCCCTTGAAAAGTTTAAGGGTAGATGGGACGATGCAGAAGGTTGCAGGCTTGCCAGGGAACTGCTGCAGTATCCGGACAGGAAAGTAGCCAAAAAATACGTGACTATGAACAGACAGAACCTTCGGACAGCCACGGGTATTCTGACCGGTCACTGCCACCTACGAAAACACCTCTACAGACTGGGTCTGTCCCACACTTCACTTTGTTGAGGATGTGAACAGGAAGATGAGACTGTCGAACACATTCTTTGTGAATGTTTGACTCTCAATTTAGGTTTTATGTATTCGGCGGGTACAGGATAACATACGTCAGCATGAGGGAGCTTACTTCCGGCGACGTTATCGCCTACTTCAAACAAGTAGGCTTGATGACGAGCTAGAATGAACCTCAGAAGGATACACAATGGGCCAATTGTGGCCTAAGTTCTGTGGGGTCACCCACCCACCCCTCAAATTCTTAGACATATTATCTAAATATTTGGAGCTCCAGTGACAAAACTGGAAAGTAGGAACAATTAATTGATATTTTTTTCTGCTTGTATCTTTTTCATCATTTCCTCCAGCTTAAACCCTTGAATTGGACCACCTTGTAAAAATATAGAAATACTATTTGTTCACTTTTGCTAAAGCTGTCTCGTAAAGTAAAACAATTTATGAAGTATGTCATCCTAAAATAGCATTATATCCGTAATCATCCACTCCTTTTCACACCAATTTTCTAAGTTACTCTCATCGCATCTAATAGAACTAGGCTGTGAAAACAAACTCTGGCTATAAAAAATACTCCCGTTCCATCTATAAAGGCTGATATAAGACCCGCTGCCGAACAAACACAAATCGACCGTAAAAAATGTGAGAAAGTCGATTGGGAACAATCCAGTTAAAAATCCTGTCGTCTTTTTCAACTGAAGCAACACTGTTAAAATAGAAATAACTTGGAACCATCACATAGAGACACCACCCTTCATTAATTTACAAGATACCAGGATGCCAGGGAAGAACTCGTAAGTATTAAGTCCTTATTGCAAATAAGTCTTCTAAAGTCCTCCACTGGTTTCTACTACGAATTAAAGCTGAGCAGCACTGGATGGCCACAAAAAAACTATACCATTTCAGACGGAGAAATGTCATTTCGAAATGGACCAGAAATATCAATCCACAGCCCTTGCTGCTAAAATATTCCCAAGGTGAAATCTAGACTGGTAAAGGAATACCCGAATGGACTGGCAGAGCACACTAAATCGCCTAAGTGAAAAAAAAATTAAGTGAATTGTGAAAAAACTACATTTCAATTTTTTATTGTGTATTTCGGTCAGTAAGCAGGCAAACTGCTTAGATTCTTAATACGATAAAAAAAGAAGAAACTTTGTGATAAGATAAGATCGGGATTCACCCCAAGAACTATTTCCTTCTCTGTTGATTAGATTAAGATAGAGTAAGACGTATTCAAGCACAGTAGGGGAGAATTTATGTACTAACATCAACTCTATATGCGGTTCAATAAAAAGTGAATGGATGAACAATAAATATTTGATCATAAAAAATGTTGTAAAAGTTATCAATTGATATAATTTTCCGCCACAGCTATACAGGGCTCCTACTCTTAAATCTTCTTCATCGAATAAAATACCAATACCAGACTACGTCTTAAGGTGGCTTCCCACGGCCTGTAATTTTACAGGCCTGACCGCGCCACGACAGGGGAACGGGCGGCGCGTAGATCGGACTGGCGAAACTCTTCCCACCGCGTGTTTGTGCCTATGTACCTTTTCAAAACCGATCAACTGTTCACATAACAACAACAGGCATGAACGCGCCGCGCCGGTTCGCGCATTTGTTACGCACAAGTTACCGACTCGCCGTGGATTCGTTGCACCTCCTCGCGTCACCTCAGGCGACCGTCTTCCCACGGCGCGTTGGCGCGAGCTGGCGCGGCCCGGCCTGCAAAGACACGGGCCGTGGGAAGCCACCTTTACCTGTTCCGCTCCTCCAAGGTATCTAAACTGACTTTTGTGAAATTATCATAGTAAATGTATTACAAGCGACAAGTAAAAACTTATCTGTACCAAATTACAAAAAGCTTTTACTCATTTAATCTCACCCACATGTCCATTTATTAGTTTCCCATTGAATAGTTTTCTAATTTCACTTTTTTATCTCTTTTTAATTAAATTTATGGGTACAGTTCCCAATAATCCGCAATAAAGAAGCCAACCAGCTTTGCATTTATTCAGATAAATGACAGATAACGTAGCAATTTAGCGAAATCCTAAATCTGTACATGCATATATTCATGATATTAACCGTAAATGACATTTCGTTCGATGAATTCATACACATGTGTGGTCCTCCTTGAGGATATACAGGCATGTTCCCAGTGCCGTTACTGCATTGAGGTGAATATTAACGATAAAATAAGATGTGAGCTCACAGATTTCGATGTCAAAGTGTTGTTTTGACAGTAATGGTGATGTCACAAACTATTTTGACTAAACATGACGTCGGTAGAAAGTCTAATTCAGATTTGACTGCTCGACTCCTATTAGGCAATCCAGACCACGTGATCTTTTCAATATGGCGGCGACGGTCAAACATTGGAATCAGTAACGTGTCAGACCTATGCGTGTCCTTTTATCTCTGCGATTCTTTCTCTCAACATCTGCAGCCCTTTTTTTACTTTCTGAGACACATGTCCCATATGTTGAGATGGTACCCAGTCAGGGTGGTCTTTATCTTCGAGGGCAGCAGGTTTGCCTAAAATAAGTTAATACCTACTTGAGTACAAATTACGTATACTAGGAGCTAGAAGAGTTGATATGCTATTCAAGATAATATTTGATAAGAAGTTTACCAGTTATAAAGTGTCTACTGAAAACTTTCTGGTGTTTCAATATAGATTCGGTCAGATCGTCTCTCTTTATTGCCGCAATCCATGCAGCCCTGCGAAGTTTGGTCAAATCGTTTTTCTCCGTTAAAAACCTGTGATTTGTCTCTGCGGTAACGCGATAAAATGAAACTTCATCACGATTAGAACGGATTCCACAACCAACCACAATACATATCGAAGGCATTTCTCAAGACAAACACTTTACTATTCAAAAATCACAATTTACAGCCAAAAAACAGAAAGAAAACCAATGGATAAACAAACACTCAAACACAACTTTGTTATTTGTTTGACCGTCGCCGCCATATTGAATTTATTTTGACAGATCGATGGATTGCCTAATTCGATTTGACTCGTTTCTATTTGAGTTACAAAACGGGGTTGTCATATAACACAGATCACAGTTGTAAAGTGGCAAAATTTCAAAAAAAGAACCAAATAGTTTTGACACTTGTCAATTCAAAGCATATGTTGCCATCTTCATAAAATTACATGTTAAGTTGAAAGTTAAAAGTTACTTCCCATTAAAATCCTTAATAACATGAGTGTCTATAATCTCTGATCAAAAAGTTACTCAGAGCAGGGAATCTCCCGATTTATGCAGCTTGTAGGGTTTTTATTTCTTTCGTTATTTGAAATAAAAAAACTCCCATAGATACACCAATGTTTTTGTGGTATAGGCTTTACATGTGAATGATTCTATTGACGGGGAGATAATACCCTTTAAGGCGTAGGACGATGAATCAAGCAAAATTGAAAGACGTCATAATACGGGATCATATCATTTAGTTGCCACTACAGAACAAATACCTTTTAAAGTCGCTTACAGCTTGGTATAATTCAGAATAATAATTTAAGAAAAGTCCGTAAATGGTTAGATTTGCATAAGTATATACAGGGTGTCAAATTTAAAACTTACAATGGGCTGTACCTCGTGAAGGAGAAGAGATATAATAGTTATTCACGTAATAAGTGGAATATGGACATTATTAACGCACGCATGTAAAGTTTCCACGACGAGGCCGTAGGTCGAGTCGTGAAATCACATAAGTGCGTTAATAATTCCTATCACACGTGTTACGTACAAAATTTTATCTACAACTGTTTATTAGTATTATTAACAGTACCTATCGCTATATTATAAAATTTGAAAAAAAATTTCAATCCAACGTATTTTTTATAATATTGACTGCAAACATGGTACTGTGTATCATATTTTAGGACCATAACAACAAAGACAAACAAGGCTGTTGAAATATAATAAATTAGTGATATCATCAAATTTTCAAAGTTGAATGAACAAAAATCTATAAAAATGAGCTCAAGCAAAGACAATCTCCTTTGGGGAAATTGAAAATGCAGCTTCCAGTGTTATTTGAAATATTTAATTCTGGTATTAATATGTTTCTAGATTCTTATTATTGCACTAGTGTGGTAATATACGGCCATTATGACACTGAAAATAGTGTCAAATCGTACCCGTTACATGACAGTTATAGATAAAAAAAAATAATTACCGTGTCAAGGGTAAAGAGAGGAAACTAAAATGACATGAGAGAGAACGCACCCCTATCAACACCCTATGCCCCAACTCACCTCATCTACAAAAATTTAAACTGTAGCCTCTTACTTGTGATACGTTGTTGGAAAGCCCTTAGTCATATAAAACAGGGTGTCAACATAAATTAAATAAATTACAGTTTTCAAACAAGACATTCTGTTATTCTGATAATATTTTTGCACACAAGTATAATGAAAATACTTATAAATCAATTTTTGAAGTTCTTCCATGCTTTGAACCGATATAAACGGAAAAATACGTCTACAATTTTATAATTTAAAATGTAATATAAATATACCAATAAAAGCATCAAACAAAACCATTATTTTTATGAATTGTTATGAATTTTATCTTCATCTCCATACAATCCGAACGTCAGCTAGAAGAATTTTACGACCTCCGCAACTAAATCTTATTAAAATTACCACTATAATTCCAGATTTTTATTAAGACAGTTCTTCGGTCCTCATTTAAATATTTCAGTTTGTCTGAAAAGAGCTCCATTGCCTTAAATTAGGTTGTAGAAGTCAAAAATTGTTGAATACTCTACTTTGGCGTCTGGTAACTAAATGCCACCTGTGTTCGTTCCGTAGAAATGACTACTCAACCGCAGGACAGGAATTATTACTAAACCATCTTGTTCTTTTTATCCATATTCAATTTTTTTAGACTCGGGCAATCCCATACCATTTTAGAAATGATTACGCAATAACTGAGTGCCTTGAATATCTGTTATCATTATTGAACTGAGCCAGGCGCAAATTTGCACTTGGAAAATACTTGTGGTTTCCTAGGCTTTTGAAATACTTGGTTTCTGGTCCCTATAATCATATCTCAATCCCTTCTAATGCATTTGAAGTGGCTGTGGAACAAGAACTCAATAATTTCATTTCTGCCAGTACTAAGTACTTCAAGAAATGGTATATTAAAGTATAAGTGAATATTGAGGCCTTTAAAACACGCGCGATTTTTCGAGCACGACGGCGAAGCCGGAGTGCTCGGAATAGAGCAAGTGTTTTAAAGACCAGTTATCCACAAACACTTTACGCTATTTTTTTATTGGTGCACTTTGGAATTATAAATACTGGTCTATAACTACTACAACAACAAGAAATGGAAATCATAGATCGCGTTCATCACAACGTAGCGCTACCGAAGCGATCATCAATTTCCTGCTGAGCGCGTGTTTTGTTAATTGATCAGATTGAGCGATGTGGTATCAGTCGCCATATTTTCAATCAGAATTAAAATACGCTACACGCTACCGATTGATGATGCATTAACTGTCATTTATGACATATGTTGGAAACATATTATAAATTTTTTTGTTTGGAGATATTTTAGTTTGTATTTTATCGAAAATGAGTGAACAGCTGGAGGTGACTTATTATTTCATTAATAAATTGTATAGTTTGTCAGGAAATTCAACTCTTCATAGCATGCTCCAAAGTGTAGAGTTCAATTTATTGTAATTAAATCCCATTTTTTTATGGTTAGAAGTAGTACCTATTTCATAATGGTTTTATATATCAAATAAAATTGAGTTGTTGTTGTATTCATTGACACTTGACATATTATGTCGATGGTTTTATTAGTACGTTCAGCAGAATTACGAACTGATGGATCACTCTAAAAATCGCTACCTGATCAACTTTGTTGGGATGAACGCGACCATAGATGGAAATAAGAACTGAATGTCAAATGGTTGAATTCGTGATGTATATGATGTATACCTTGCGTTGTCATGGAAATGAGAGAAGCATAAACTAATTTGTATTTTGATGTAAGTTCAACTTTACTGAGTTCTGTGAATGTCAATAGTATTAATTTAAATACCATTTCCTAAGATTTGAAAAATCGAAATATTAATATTTCAAACAATACCAACAGCACTTTCCATTTTAATTAATAAATTTGACATTGTTAAATATTGTTCGAATAACATTTTTGACGTTTCAAACTACTCCTGTCTGATCAATAATGAAAAAATAGTCATTTAGACATGATTTAGACCATAGATTTAGACTTCGTTTCTCGAGTTGTTGATGTTGCCACGGTAACTTTAAAGAACACGCGTGTTTTAAAGTTCGATTTAAGCACGCTGAGCCGTGCTTTGAATAGGTAAAATGGTTCACCAATAAAAAAACGTATTTTTCAATTAACTATTCAGTGCCTGTGAACATAGTTCATTTTTTAGGTACTTTCTTGTCATTTCCTTAACAGATAATTGAATATTTGACGATGCTTCTTTTCAAAACGTTCAAACTCCACTGATCATCTTCAAAATGTTCAAATTATTCCAAATTCAAATGTAATCTTCAATTTTTCTACTTCAATTTGTATTTTTCACAAGCCATTCATGTCCTTTTTGTCGGGACACGAACTCGTCACTTGCTCCTCCAGGTCTGTGTGACATATTTGATTATAATTCCAAATAGCTTTCATGAATATAGCGATAAAACGTTTTCAAAACGCATCTACATATTTTATAACGTGAAATATAGAATGTGAGTTCATTGAAAAAGGACACAATTCAAAAACACAGTCATTTACATAAATATTAAGTTAAAAAAAACATTTTCCGTTCAATATTTCATTGAAACAATTTTTAATCCGAGATATGAAAAATATAAACCCATGTCTGTACTCCGTATATATTCAAATTTTATATAAAATTGAAATGTACAATAAATAAAAGGAAATCGATGATATAAATATATATAAATACATACCAAATTAATTACTATTTATTAACAAAATTAAAGTTTCACTCCCACAATTATTGTTTATATGGAGTTCAAGCAACTTATTGACGCTTCCCAAAAATTCAACAGGAAAAATAATAAACTAGAAGAGAAATATATTATTCAATGTAGCTACTTTTGACGTCCGTTGGAACAGTAGCCACTCCCCATACTTAAAAGCATCTAAATGGATACAGATATCTTAATCAGAGATTTTAATATCTGTCTTCAATGATATCTTCGATGTGATCTAATCGCATCAGGAATTGATTTTATCTGATTATAATGTTGTGTATCTTTCACTTTTATTTTTATTTTATTCCGTCAAAGAAATAAATAACTGTGATTTAAAAAAATTAAATACAGCATGAGTGGAGTCCCAACGGTTTGAGGAATGTTACGATGTGTCCTATTGCTAGTGGGAAAAACACGGAAGCTAGTAAGTTAAGCCTTAACACTACCCTTTGTATAAGAATTGAAAGTGATTTGAAAACGAAAAGGTACTTATTACCTTTACTCAGTACTGAGTTTCGATAAGATTACATTTTTTTATTCGCCAACAATAGAAATATGTCAAAGACAATTCTTACCTTCATAACTTCAGATCTAGATACTCCTCAGGAACGAAAGTCTGAGTTGAGATAGTTTGAAGAATCAACATTATAGGCTTCCTACTCTTTTTCTCATAGTCTTGGAACAATTTTTATAAATCAATTGATGAGTTTATTTTAAAAAATAATATTAAAATCCATTGTTACATTAATAGAAAAAATTTACAATATATTTGTGGGTACTTTTCGAGTTTGTAAGCTCTCATAGCAAGCCGCAAGATAATATGTTAAGTAACAACTAACGGAAAGTTTATTTTAGATAATTTAATTGTTAAAGACGATGCACTTGCCTCCTTGTGGCAATTCTAAATGCACTAATGCGGTTTTATTTAGTTGGTAGATAATATCTTGTGATTTCACTAACCGACGAACAAACCAAAAGAAACCAGCGGATATCCTACTAGCTCTTTTTAAAACCAAGAGAAATATATACGAACCTTTTGTTTAGTCGATGGAGTAGTATGTTACACTCTCCAACAAAAACTCTCTCAAAATATCGTTCAAATTTGGCTTTTTCTGCTTGTGCTAATGCTAGTGATGGATGTTGAAACTTCACTTTTGCGGCTCAGTAGCAGAACAGCCTTATAGAGCATAATTATTTTGTTTTACAATCACATTGAAAAGTAGGCTTTTTCGCTTGCCATTTACAACGAAAAGTTGACGTTTCTTGAGGAGAGTTACTTTACGCTCGGCGAGCGTAAAAAATTGCAAAACGCTCATTGCCCATAACAACCGATACTACAAAACTACAAAAAAATAGTTGTATTGACAGTGACAGTGACATCATAGAGCAACCTGGCTAGGGAGTGTTTTTTGTCTTCTGAAAATCTTTTACAATCTAATAAATTGCTGTTTTGTTGAGTTCTTAATGTTTTAAATAATTAATCAGTGTTAATGCGATGTTACCGTATTAATTTTTTTTGTGTGTTTGTGTTTAATTGTTGTGCCACGCTATGAATATTTTGCATATACTGTCCGGATGGCCCTGCTAAGTGAGGCTTTCCTAATTGTAGAATAAGAAGAAGTACATTGACAGTATTGACAATAATAATTATACGTTTAAAATTTCATAAAGTATTTGACAGGTACTTGAAATAAGAAGTATGAATTTATCAATTTTATTAGTTATAATATATATTCAAGTGATTGTAGAAAAAATGTTATATGTATTGCGAGCTAAAAGTGGAATTATTGTTCTCAAGCGATTGAAGCGCTCTGCTTCGCGTCGCGCGTTAACCCTTGCTTTCGAACAATAATTCCTCACTTTTCGCTCTTAATACATGAATAACTATTATG
Organism: Galerucella tenella; assembly: GCA_910591685.1. Taxonomy (NCBI): domain Eukaryota; kingdom Metazoa; phylum Arthropoda; class Insecta; order Coleoptera; family Chrysomelidae; genus Galerucella; species Galerucella tenella. Next base: position 9,900 of record CAJUYH010010293.1, read on the forward strand.
CTATTTATTACTTTTCAAATTGTTCTGTTCGGTTTTGTTCATTAAAAAAATATAAATCTTCTTATTTTTTTTGGTTCCTTCTGTGTAATGGATGGAGTAATATATTATTTAGGACCACTTAAATGTATGTAGGGCTAAGACGTCGGTAAGTAAATTACTTAACCGACGTCTGAACGGTAAGTAAATCAATTACCGACGTGTTAGACTAAGAAACCAGTAAACAGAACCTACCGTGCTGACAACCGCTGTTGTAAATAAACAAAAAAGATCGATCACGCAAAAAGGTACTTATTATCTTTATCCAGTACTGCGTTCCAATAATATTACACCCTGATATTGGCGCGATTTTTTGTGCTCCATTTCTTCTACTTGGCTCCTGAAGAATCTCTCAGAGACTAGAATGTCCTTGAGATCAATTTTTTTTTCAATTTCCCAAAAGTTAACTCAAGATTTGATACCTCAGAACTCCTTCCATTTGAGATTCAATTCCATTCTAATTATGAATTGAATTGAATTCTTTGTAATTATATTTTTGGTGAATGGAGTTCATGCAACTAATTATCATTTTATGAGATGGAAAGCTTGACGTTTTACAATGTTACTTTGCACACATGAACATACATCCCATTAAGCACTTCTGTTAAATTTACTACCTATTATACTCGCCGTCCGCATATAGACGTTAAACCAAAACTGGTCCTCGTATCATTTAACCAGATTTATTGGGTATTCTTATATAATATTAAATACTTTTATGTAGAAACTGTGCAAATTAGAGTTTGGAGAATTGTAGTTATCATTCCCAAGTATAATTCAATGCTGGATATATACTGATTGTTATTCATCTGTTCACATACAGAGTGTTTCATTGGAAAGAGAGCATATTTCAACGGTGAATAGAGGTCACAAGTGTACTTTGGCAAGTTTATCTGAAGCGGTGAAAGGGATGCAGTCGAAAACATTCGATATTGCCACGTTAAACTATGGAACAGCTAAAGTGCTAAATGTGTAGTGATAATAATTAGAAAAAGGACTTTTCATTATTATCAATATCAACAATATGATTAAACGTTAATTCTTTAATGTGCTTGTTTCCCTAGATTTTTCATATTGACAATGTTTTTTCAATTTATGAAGATTAAAAGATGAGCACTTTTCCAAATTTGTTACGGGCTTCTTCAAGCTCTGGCAGCGTTGTACGAAAACCATAATTACCACACTCTCCGAATTACAAAACTGGTGATTTTTATCGAGAGATGACTTCTTATTGGCAAGCGCGTGCGTGTGTTCTTCCCTCTCACTTTGTCAATTGACTGATATTGATTTATCCAGTGGCGTTGGTATTGTCTCCAGTGGCGTTGGTATTGTCACTTACCTTTGTATTCTCAATTTTACTTGGTAAAATAGGTACCGTACGCCATTTATACGTTTATGTCATATATGCCTTGCCTCTTACCGATTCCCCTTAGCTTCAGATAAACTTGCCAAACTATACCGACCTAGAAAGTAAGGACTGAGTTAATAGACAGGTATAAGAAGAGAATCAATGTTTAAAATGATCATAATTCAATTTTATCAAAATGATTTGGATTCAATATTTGCCCTAATTCATCAATGAAAATCAATAACAATCCAATTTTTTGACTTCAAATGCTTCGAAAAAAAACCTGTTTCATTTTTAGTCTGGATCCGTACCTGGATTTTCATTGTTATCAGTAACCTGTTTATCTGAGCTGTGATTGAAAAACGTGTGTCTGGTGTTTTATTTGCGTCTTCTCCAATAAAATACCCTCTATAATTTTGACAGATGTATAACAAGATTCCACTTCAAAGTTCTTCTCAAAGAAAATGGCTGATGTTGGATCAGCTGAAATTCTCAAATACCTAATCCTTCGATTCTACCTCATGATTCCATTTAAAAGCTGTCGAGAAGAATGGGAAAGTCCGGAGCGACCCGATTGAAATGCTCGTTGACATTTTCTACAAAATTTAGTGAGAAACTTTGGAAAAATTACTTGAATGTTTACTTTAAGGAAGTCACTAATAATATAAAAGTAGATGGAAAGTTTCTGACTGTATAGAAATCAAGGAAAGGTCAGGACACAAAATTACAGGCTATCGTCCCAACCCACGTGACCAAAGAAAAACAGCAAACTGTTACTTTACATGTAACTTTAGAGTGAGTTTTATTCGAGAAGTGGAAAAAGGGTAAATTTGGCGTGTTTTATAACATGGATAGCAAATTTTTTCAAATTCAGATTGTGTAGAACGTTTGGAACATATAGGGAAAATTTGGTCCCACATCTTGGTTTACTTTAGAGATGCCCGACATCAGAAGCAAAACGACTTTATGAGTGTCCGACACAAACTATCGTCAGCTTTGATAGTCCGAGGTTCTACTTAGATCCCGAGGGAAGTCTCAGAGACTAGTAGCTCCTTTAGACCTATTTTCCGGAGGTACTTTGGGATTCAGTATACCTGAAGGATTTACTTCAATGCCCTTTCTATCTAGTAGTTTCCTAGATATTGTGCCCTAGGATTCTAAATTGCTATGAAATCCGCAAGCATGTGAATGCAGGTTTCTTTTTCCA
>CAJUYH010010294.1:0-12490 GCA_910591685.1 Galerucella tenella
ACTCTATCTAAGCTCTTCGATTTTAAATCAATTTTACTTAAAAAAATCCGTATCTGATCATTGTTTTGTGCGGGAAATTTTTTTGTTTTGAACGTTGAAAAATGAATAGAATTTAATACCGCAAATTAATCATTTATTTGTGATTTTGTTACATAAAAACGTCAAAAATGTGTACTATGGATACGAAATTAAAAAAAAAGTAATTATACCGAATTTTATATATGAATATTAATTTGTACCTATCGGTTTTTTAAACATAGGTAGGTACCTATATTATAAATTCGCAAATTGGCCGTGTTTTGGCTTAAAATACGTGCGAAACACAAAAGTACAATTTTTGGAAGGTCAACACCTTCACTTTACAAGTGGATTTTGTTAGAAGTACCTAAGTATGAATGAACACCTGTTTATGGCTTTCTGAATTACTCAAACGTGACTCCCCATAATTCTTGAAGATTCGGCACGATTGTCACCTGTAAACTGTAAATCGGACCATAAAGTCAGAAAAGAGACAGGTATTATTTTTTCCCAGTGTTCATCGATGGATTACGCTGAATAGTTCTTTAGGTGCAGATTGCTTATTTCCTGTTTCTCATGATTTGAGAAATTTATCAATTCACACGTAAATCTTGTTGGAAATCAATATCTATATATTTTTTTTAATTATTGAAAATTAGAGACACTAGATAAAAGATAACAAACCGGAACTTATTCATTATTTGAATTTACAGGCTGAATCTTATGTGAGAGTAGCCAATGTAAAGACACGAGAAAGAGCAAAGCTGTCAGATATATTTTTTTAAATGCTGAACTCACTATAAAATGGCTTCCTTACTTCCATAAACTGTTAGGTTCTTAGAAACTTAGTTTAGAAATATTTGGAAAAATACAGTATAATTATTATAGCTTTAGCGTTCAAAATTAATGGAAAAAATACTAAAAATTAAAACGACTAAGTATAGGTATTATGTATATTACTATATTTTAGGAATATTTGTAGAGACGACACCATGCCAGCTAAATCAAAAGAAGAACGTGTGACCCAATTACAGTGGCATCAACTTAGTCCATTAGTTATTTGTGCGGTATGCTGTGTCGTTAAAATGATTTATTAGTATTGTTGGTGTTTATTGAGAATACCAAAAGGAATCGTACATCTTGAAAAGTACGAATTGAGATTTTAATGGCATTAGGATACCTATGCGTAGAAGCCAACAACAATAATTTATATCCTAACCGAAACCTTAGAACAAGATCTTCTGCATCAACAGAAAAAAAACATTAGATGTTTGTGTTTTGATAGAAGACCATCCACAGGTTGGAGTTGGACAGGAATACTCGATATTTCGCAAGCATCCGTAATTAGAATTTTCCGAAAAAATTAATTCCATCTCTACAAAATATAGGTAAGATTAACTCACATTTAAAACCCACTCCGTATATAACGAGATCTCCAAAGGTATAATTTTTATTGATTTGCAAACGTCAGATTAAACTAAAACTTTGCACACTTGTCGAGGACCGATAACCATGCAATGAGTTGATAATTTTGTTTCAACATCCTGACCAGGATTATTAGGATTAACGATTAATTAATTATATTTTATACTTATGACTAATACTAATAAAATTTACTGTGGAATAGACTATGATAAGGCTTTAGACTTGCAACCACTTTTGGTAAGGAAGTTTGGGTCCATCCTGAACGACATATGATTTTGTATTGATTTTTTAATAGTATATGTACACTAAATTTAAATTCGTGCATTGACTAAAAATGTAAAAAAAACATTGTTTATTTTAGATTTAAACTATTAATAACCATGAATTTGAAATAATATCTGCTTGAAAAGCGTATTTTTTAATAATAAATAGGTAGGTACCTACTCAAATATAAATATTTTTAAGACTTATTAGGTACACCAGAAAATACGAATATGCTTACATTTGTTTTAAGGATAACAATAGCTCTTTGTCGGAAAATATTGTAATAACATTTGTCTTCGAGAGCTTTGTTCGAAGATGGAATCACTTTGTAACAATTATCCAATGTTAAAGTCAACCCTTGCAACATAATTTGGATATTCGTAAGTACCTAAATATCCAAAATTCCATTTGTTAGTGAAACGACAAACTGAGGATCAGGCCAGAAAATAAATTCCAAATTTTTTAAGAGGAAATCAACAAATTAAAATACTTATATCAATAGATATTTACGATTGATTTTCGGAGAAATATATTCATGTTACCATGGAAGCCAGTTGTATAGGGATAATTTAGAGAAATAAGTAGAGCACAAACATTTGCAACACGTAAGAAAAAAACATTCTGAACCTCATACTTGCGAGAGACAATATGGGTTTTGTTTATTTACTTGATATAAAGTGTTAAAAAAACAAGTTAACTTATAGATATAGTTATTTCTAAATTGCATGATATATTGTCTATTTACAAACTTTGGTACCTATAGTTTATCTAAAGCCAGTGAGAAATAAAAAAAAATTAAAGGACTGTTGTGTTCGTCAGCCGACAAGCGGTCTAGTAATTTTTGTATTTCACTTGCTTATTTCTGTCCGAATTCGATGTTTTTAATATTTTGGTAGGTATTCGTTTTGATCTTTATTTCAATATTAAGAGTTTTTCAAAAAATACTAACCCTGGAAAAGCAGATCTAATAACCGGGGAGCACCAGGCCCCGGGTAGTAATGCAGGAGCCCATGGATGCAGCAAAAGGGGGGGCCAGGCGAATAACGCTGCAGCGGCCGAGGATGTCACCGCAGCTGGAGTCGACGTCGTCGCCGTGCCTTCGGGAGGCGTCGCGGGCGGCATCTTCTCTTTTTCTTTTTCTTCCGCCACTTTTAACGATTTTTTAATATGTACCAAGACGTAAAATTTTCGATTTTTAATTATAAAATGTTTTTAAAGAACTACTTAACTATAGTCCTAATTCACGAGCACGTTTATTATTTTTTCCGACAATAAAATATCTACCAAACAACACTTTAATTATATTTATTTTTTTTCAAAACTAACACTTTTCGGATTATCAAAAATATCAAAAACTAGTACGCGAATACTCAACCACACTTGAGGGCGACACGCGAACCATGGAGAGGACTGAAGAGTGTTCAAGAGCTACCCTCAAGTTGAGGGTCATCCAAACCTCTCGATATTTTAACCAATGCGATACTGCCTCTAAAGGGCGGGACCTCATCCAACCAATCGGAGTAGCGGGAGGATGGATCTTAGAGATTTAGTTAAGTGCTCTATTATGTGTCACATTGTAATATTTTCCTTTATTGTGTTTATAAATAGTTGATGTTGATGCCTACGTTTTGTATTTTGTTGTATATGTTATGTGCCACTGGGCTTATATCGTTTTTAGAAGTATATGGGGGTTTGTGGAGTGTTTCTTTCAAATATTGAGTGGTAAACGAATGATGTAGGTACCTACTTGAAATTAGCCTAATTAATTTCTACCTAAAATATCGTGGTATTTTTATACCCAACAAGATTGGATAGATTTCTTTTTGTAACGAAATAATTTTGCAAATCACGTCGAGCAGTTTTGTGAAATGTTGGCTTTTTGACAAAATTAGGTAGGTACTGGCAATGTTAAAATTTGGAGTTCGAAAGAGAAATTTATGCTTGAAGCAAAAATTCCAGTTTTTTTGGCAAAATAAATTAAATATGAGTGAACAATTATAATTATTATCTTTTTTTGATGCAACAAAATTATTTGAATGTTATAAATGGCTTGCTTTGGTCACTTACTCCTTCTTTTGCTAACTGGGAAACTATAAACAAGCTAAGTGAGTTCAATTTTAGTTCCAGAGTTTTTGTATCTACCAACCTTTAGAATTTGTATTTTTAAAAAATGGATTTGGAGTTAAAAAAAGTCGTTCAGATGTTATACTTATGTTTCAAACTGCCCTCGTATACCTATATGAATAGAAAAAATTAGAAATATGATATTACGTATATTTCATAGGTACTATTAGTTTCATTTGTGAGAATATTTTATAATTATTTTTAATAATGTTGTTATTATTATTCTCCTCTTATTGTCCACCAATTTAGATATCGTAGTAGGTACAGGTGTACATATTTTTGGTAACAATAGGTAATTACCTAAATGACAGAAAGTATAATATGGTATTTGTGCTAAATTAATAAGAGGTGTCTATAATCAGTGCCGGATTTACCACTAGGCCAACTATGCCGCGGCCTAGGGCCTCAAGCAAAAGGGGGCCGCACGCCGCAGCGTTTCATAAAAAAAAATTTATTAAGAAAAAATATTGAATTTTATTTTCTTACATAAATAGTCTTAGTGGAGAATTTGTGTTTTTAAACAAGTTATCATCAATTTCCAATGAAGAAATAAGGGGAAAAGCTTCTATTGTGGCTAAAAAGTATCGAACCGACATAGATGGTAACTTTGGAGAAGAGTGTGTACAAATGCTTCGTTGGAGGTATATTTGATGAAGAAAGAGAACCGCATGATAACAAGATTACCAAGCCTCCAAGGAATACACTTTTGGAGTATCTGAAACTCATTCGTGAAAAACAATAAACAACATTATTTCCGAATATGGACACGGCTTTGCCCATTCTACTATGTATGATGACATCTAATGCATCTGGAGAAAGATCATTCAGCGTGTTAAAAAGAATAAAAAACTACCTGAGGAACTCGACTTCTGACGAAGATTCTCGATTGTCTAGTTTGGCTAGTTTTGTGGCAAATTCTAAGCTTTTTCAAGCATTAGACTTTAATGAGTTGATTGAAGATGTTGTAGCCAAAAAAGCTAGGAAAGTGAGCGTTTAGATTTATTTGAACATTACTGTGAACATTCACTGTAATACCAACTGTAATACCAATTTTAAAAAGTAAAATTATAAAAATAAACGTTATGTATTAATATGAAATCTGCTTTATACTTTAATTCAATAATCGTGAAGTTAAAGGATACGATATAATAATTATAAGCCATTTTGTATTATTGCTAGCATCCGCATCCTGCATCCATTAATGTTTTCCAATTGGTGTTTATCTTTAAGATATCTCAACTACTCACTTGTTTTGACGAGAGCTTGAAATAGGGCACATTTCAATTTTCTACCTAAGGGGCGGCCGGGGCGGGGGCCGCTCGGGTTAATTTGGCCTAGGGCCGCAAGTACCCTAAATCCGGCACTGTCTATAAGTATATCTACCCATGGTACTAGCTAAACCCTCTTTCAGAACAAACTAGTATGATGGCCTATGTCAAACTAGTTTGCCTCATGCAAATCCGGAAAGCAGAAGAGAAAGAAATTTCCTCTTCCTATATAGCCTTATTTTGAAAAAAGTAATATAAACCAATTTGATAAACATGTTTAAGTGGTAAACTCTTGTACAACCCACTGAACAAGAAATTAAAGTACCTACTTTTTTAAATGTTTGACAGATACATCTGTGAAAAATCATTACATTTTCCATCCCATCTTCAAAAAATATAAAATATTTCCTAACTTCCACATTTCCGCACGCGATTGCAGTTGGACGAACAACGCGTACATAGCGGAGTTCGGCCAAGCAATCAAGTGAGGAAAAGACACTTTCCGCGCGAGTTAGGAACGCTATTTTTTCTACGAGCGTGCGGAACATGTAAAAATAAAGAAACAAAATATTGAAATTTCACTAATTTTTAAAAGGTAAAGCATAAAGAGAAACTACAATCTATCCTACCACTTATGATTAATATTAATAATAGAATTGCAATTTGATGCATTCTGTCAGTTGATCGCTGATGCTATTAGTTTTTTTGGTTCAATAAGATTGGTTGTTGAGTCTGTTGCTGCTTCGATTTCTTGTGTCGAGAGACTGGTTGTGACAAAATTGTTGTTGGAAGAAGTAGCCCCATATGCATGTTCTTTGTCGGTGGATGAAATTGTACTAGACATTTTTCTCCACATTTCCGTTGATTCTTCTAAATACCCTTCAGCCACGGCTGTCGATTTCCAGCCTCCCAATATTTTTATAGGTACTGGTAATACCTTCTTCACTATCTGCCAATATGGTAGCCGAAGACCGCCGAAAACTGTGTATATATCAATATAGAAGTTACAGTGTGACAAATGTGTATACTTTTTTCGATATTTTCACTTTTCCGTACGCAAGTATTAAAAAGGATAAACATCATGACATTTTCCAACTTCTCCCTTTAAAAAATCTAAATAACTTTTTAATCAAAGCTTACGTATTTCACATACATGTGTTAACAAGCATGTTGATTTTCAAAGTCTCAATAACTATAAAATATTTAACTAGGAATGTTTGGAATTTATGAAGTTCATCGATCCGCCTTTTGATATAAAGGAATGAACTTGATGTCAAGCAAAGTTCTCACCGCATACGTGGAGCGTATACGCAGGGAACTTTTAAGAAATCAGAATTTTGCACGCACTTATGTTAAAAAATATCTACCATGATTTAGCGCTTGCAACGAACATCAAAATAATATATATTCAATAAAAAGCAAAGCTATCAACCTTTTGTGGGTCCCCTCACATACCTACACAAATGAAACAGCCAACCAAGCAGGAAAGAAGCTCATTTCCAGAATCCCACAATGGTGAATAAGTACTTTTTTCTCTTATTTTTTGGGAATCAAACCACAATAATGTCGAAATAAAAAATAGAAAACATCATTGTGGTTTGATTCCCGAAAAATAAGAGAAAAAAGAATAAGTAATGCCACAAGGAACTTACAGAAGATAGTGAATAAGTAACTGACTAGTCAGAGTGATCTAAATTAAAGCTATGTTTAAAAAATCAACAGGTCATTTGCGGCAAAAATTGTGGAAGATTTCAAAAAATTGTGCAAAATAGAAATAGGTAGGTACCTACTGCTTCTAAAAATATGTGTGATAGCTCATTAGATTCGGAATTATATGCCTGAAAAATGTATCGAGGACATTCATTAGCACATCAAAAATTTGAAGAGTTGTAAGCAAATAAAGATTCAAAAAATGCCAATATCTCTGAGAGTATATTGACATTTAATAAGATGTTCTTAAAGAATAATAAAAATGTTCCATTTCCCCAGAAGTTCATCTCTATTATTTATCTATCATTCTTTAATTCTACGCTGAAAATAGGAATCCGCGAGCAATATCGTCTTCACCATAAGGGCACACAGGGCCCGTGCTAAGGGCCCCATTCTCTCAGGGGGCCCCAAAGAACCGAAGTTCCGAAGGAAACCGCTATCGTAATCGTAACCAAAAAACCAGCAGCATCCTAATATTATTAATGACATATTATATCAAATTGTACTTGATTACCTATAATAAATAGACATACTACATACTTAGTAAAAAAATGTTATTATAATTCGCTTTTTTTTAATTCCAAAAGGGCCCCAAATTCTTGTATGCCCAAGGGCCCCAGCCTAGTTTAATTAAGACTGCCTTATCCGCGAGTCAAAAACCTGAACAGGTCTCGTTAAATGAGTTTTAACTATTAATTAGAAAAAATTATGGTGTATTCAGAACACTTCAAAGAATTAAATGTTGAACAAAAATCGTACCAATTTATACATATAATTACGTCAGCTAGCTGTAGCAAATTGCATAAATAATTTTTTGTACAACTGTCATTAAAAGTGACACTTTTAATGATAGCAAACAATGTTAAAAACGATTGTTTACATAGCAGCGTGTTAAAAATACTTTTAACACTAGTGTTAAAAATATTTTTAGCACTCCATAGGTAAGAGTTCCAGATTTGCTCTTCTTGCAGACTCTTCAATATCCAGAGGAACAACCAAATCGTCACTTTTATTAATAATTGGACTCTCGACAAACATATTAAGCAGTTAAAAACCCAAGACGAAAACTGGACAGGAATGAAATTCAAATGACAGCGTCTTTTCTCATTTGTTAGTAATCATAACGTTGGCAACGTCTGCCATTCACAACAATCTTTTGATTATTTGAATACTAAAATGCATTTTGAATTTATTGTCATTGCAAATTCGCTCGTTTCATTATCAAAATAGGGAAGTTGTACAAAAAACATTGTATGGTATTTGTGTTAAAAGTGATTTTATTTTGTTCGTGAAATTGTTCAATTCGCTCCGCTCATTTCACAAACGTTTTCACTCACAAAATAAAACCTCACTTTTAACACTCATATCATAAATAACTATTTTCCCCTTTGTATAAAAAAAATATTCATGTACCTACTTATATATTTTATTTTTATTAGAGGTACGATTTTTTTGCCGAACTATTAGGTATTTCCTTTCTTAAACCAACGGTTATTTATTACCCTGGTTTTTCCAATCGTTCAATAATGGGGATAAGTATTGTATCCAGGTACAATCGAGGATTAAATAGGTTACGATCTTCAAGAAGTCTGTCAATTGTGCGGATTGGGTTTTTCCAAATTGTAGGTAGTTTCAAATACATTTGGCAGCTAAGAACACCATTTTATGAAACAAACAAATAAATCTAAATAATTGAGAATAATACATTTACAACTATGGAAGCTCTTACAAAACCACTTCTGTATACTTAGGTAACTCTTTAAACTGAGATTATCGCTTGCTTAAAAATTCTTTAATACTGTGTAGTAACAATACAGCAAACAATGGTATTGCTATACAGATTATTTGATTTATTTGTATTTAAACTTAACTTGGGTATTTTATTTACAATTAAATACTTTTGAAATTTTTTAAAATAATTACAGGGTGTCCCAGGAGCTCGTACCAAAAACTTGGGAGGTGATAGAAAGACTAAAAATAATGATAGTATTCCTTATACAATTTTTTCTTTGCGACCTTCGTTAACGAACTATAGTTGGGAATGGAAAATGGTTTTTTATTTACAATTATTAAATGGCTGATTGGAAATTAGTAATATTTTAACCGTTAATAAACACCATAATTGCACACTTTTTGGCGTGATTTACAACTTGTGAATTCAGGTACCGACTAAGTTTAATGGTGGATGCGCCATTTTTTTGTTAAGTAAAACTTTTTTCAGTGATAAATGCAACAATTGGCTTTTGTGAACATTTTTAGAGATATCAAGTCCTTTTGTGACATCTCGATAACATTAACAGTTTAAGAGATACGGGCAATTTTATGTCGCACTGCACACCTATTGGCGCATTCACATTTATTTTGAATGTACAAATACAGGAAGTATCCTGTATTATCAGCAAATTATTAAGAAATTGGTGTAATTTTTTAAGCCGTTTTGACTTTCTTAATGTCGTTAATTACTTGGTTACTCGTTTTTTCTAATCTGCTAATGTAATGTAGTTATTCATTTTTCAGGGTTTTGTTGCTATTTTTACTTTTGTTGAAGTAATGTTCGTTTTCAATAAAGTTCTTTATGGTTAAACAAAGTAAAAGTTCATATTTATAAATGTAGACTGCACCAATTTATCAATAATTTGCTAATAATACAGGATGCTTCCTGTAATCGTTCATTCAAAATAAATGTGAATGCGCCAATAGGTGTTCAGTGCGACATAAAATTGCTGGTATCTCTTGAACCGTCAATTTTATCGAGATGTCACAAGGGGACTTGATATCTCTAAAAATGTTCACAGAAGCCAATTGTTGCATTTATAACTGAAAAAAGTTTTACTTACCAAAAAAATGGCGCATCCACCATTAAACTTTTTTAGTTCACAAGTATGTTGTAGACTTGTAAATCACGCCAAAAAGTAGGCAACTATGGTGTTTATTAACGGTTAAGATATTACTAGTTTCCAATCAGCCATTTAATAATTGTAAATAAAAAACCATTTTTCATTCCCAACTATAGTTCGTTAACGAAGGTCGCAAAGAAAAAATTGTATAAGAAATACTATCATTATTTTTAGCCTTTCTATCACCTCCCAAATTTTTGGTACGAACTCCTGGGACACCCTGTATATGATATCAGTAGGTAAGGGCTTGAATAAAAATATCATGTTTTTATTGTTTACTTATACAATTTAGTTGCTTAGAGTGTTACAAGCCCTCCTCAAAAATTTTAAAGCCAACCATACCGAAGCCACTTTTCGGTGACACATGGGTGTGATTTTCGTCAAAAACGTGTAAAATATCCTAATAGTTATTGTATACCATTATATATACTGGCCGAAGAATTCAATGATATATTGCACAAAAAGAATCTATTATTAAACTTCCGGTCTACCTGGTGTTTAAAAAATTGACTTTTGAGTTTTGGTTATCCATTCATCCTATCCAAATGCGGTATATTGTAAGGTGTTAAAACGGTTTTGTTAGATGGAATGGGCGTAGAGTCTATTTCCGATCTAAAACAGCCAGTGACAGTTCGTTGGGAACATCTTACAATTTGAATATTCGAAGAATAATTTTGGATTTTTATTTTTTAGCCGATTTTCTTAAGTTGTATGTTAAAAATTAGTTTACAGTTTTTTTATATGTACCTATACAATAAATATTCAAAAACTATTCTCATGATATTTCATACTAGGTACACTACCTACCTAATTCATAAGTAGTTTTTTAGGTTCCAAATAGACTAACTTGAACTATGAACAAAAGGGAAGAAAAAGCTTTTTTCAATCAAAACTGGATATGTTTTCACTATCACATCAGTCATCACACCACAATTATCATTCGATTGGAAATAATTAGTTATGGTAACACAAAAGATACCTAGGTAATAGATTTCTTCCTAGAATTGCGCCTTGCATGCAATCAAGGCCGTCTTAAGCCCGGTTCTGACGGGGCAATTCATCAAGGCAACTTAATTGCCGCAACTCGTCTCCTATCAAAGTTGTATGAGCGTTCACATCATGTTCATACTATTGCAGCAATTTCGTAGGGAAATACTATATTGTTGCCAATATTCAAAATAGTCATAAATTGGGTTCTTATATGGTGAATTTTTTTATTAATTTCCTCAACGGGAACATCATAACCTTTTTTAATCTCATTTACGGAGTCAAATCTTTCGTTTTTTAATTTGTAATCGATGTGATTTGTTTTATACAGATTTACCTGCGTTTCGTAAAATGCTATCAAGTTTTTTGTCGAGTTTCTATCCCAATCCTGACTCATTTTTATTGATTTAATTTTAATTCTTCATACACAATCCACAAAAGCAACAGTTTTTTAGGAGAATAAAGAATCTAATCACATAACATGGAGAAATAAATAACATACAAAGCACAGATACAAAGATATACCAACAGAAGTTTTAGGTTTGCGTAAAAAAAGTCACTAAAAAAGTTACCAAGTTGCTGCAACTTATGGCATAAAATTAGAACCAGTTCTATTTTGGTGCAACTCGATTGCATTGATAAGTTCTACGATTACGATACCTAGTGAGAACAAATGATTGACTGAGCAATGTAAGATTGCAATAAGAGTTTTTACCTCCATTTATATTCTTACGGAATGTGTAGCACTAGAGGATCCTAGAACACCTGATGGAAGACTGTAGATATTATAGGACCTCTTAAATCAACTAAGACCTGCAGTTATCCTACAGTTTCTCCCGAAAATACGACTAAAGGAACTATAGCCTCCGAGATTTTCCTCAGGAGTAGAAGAAAAGGAGCACAATAGACCTTTTAGGTCTCAGTGAATGCATTGTTTAGTATATAGCGCATGTGAGGGAAGTATACCTTTCGTGGACGGTTATGACGTAATCAGTAATGTAGTTCAAAATTACGCAGAATATATAGACCGTCAGCCCGCTGCAAAAAGCGTGATGATAGTTAAACGTATGCCTCCTTGAGACTCGGTAATTTTGCTTATTTTCATTACCTCAAGCGAAATAAATATTTGCCCATGGGGGAAACGGCAAATAATTTAATTGTTTATTGCAATGAAAAATTGCATTTTGCAATTTTAGTTTCACGTATGCCGAGACACCAAACGTTAGTTTATGAAAGAAAATCCATCGCAAAATGATCGGCATACGTGCAGAGTGCGACTTAAGGGTTGGCACACACCCTTAAAAGTGTAACAAATTATATTATTACTAAATTATTATATTATTACTAAATTATTAATAAATTATAATAATAACGTATGCCCTTTTGCAATTGGTCATTTTTTGGCCTAAAGTGTACAGATGTCGAAGGGCATACAATAAACGTATGCCGTTTGAAAAATATATAATTTTCAATGTTAATTACACTTTGCAATTTCAATTGAATGTGAAAATGTCATTGCCAATACCCTTCCAATCGATACAGGTGTATACAGGGGCCAATATACCTGGGCGCGATAGAACCGTATGCCCTTCGACATCTGATGTGCACTCTAGGCCAAAAAATGGCCAATTGCAAAAGGGCATACGTTATAAAATGATTTAGTAATAATATAATTTGTTACACTTTTAAGGGTGTGTGTCAGCCCTTAAGTTGCACGTATGCCGATCATTTTGCGATGGATTTTTTTTCATAAACTATAGTCTATATAGAAAGGACAAGGAGTAATAAATCATTCAT